>JAQIVE010000692.1:0-32926 GCA_034698285.1 Sminthurinus bimaculatus | reverse complement strand
CTGGTCCAAAAGGAACGATATGAGACCCTGAGGGTTTAACTTTTCGATCTTTTTGTCACGATGGCCATAGCTAATGTACATTGTACAATGTACAAATGTACAGACAGCAGCAGACACTGCAGTTTTAGACGGCCCGCAAACCAAACAATGAGGGAAATGGAGAAACTGCAGCAAAAAACAATCTTGAATCAATCACCGAGTGTTTTGAATATTTTCCTTTCACTTTTTTTGTTCAGATCCGAATCCAAATCCAAACGAGAGTAATAGAGTAATAACAAGGTGAAAAACAAGAAGGAAAAGGAGTAAAGTTCCATTACTTTATTTTACGTTGTACATTGAATGAAAAAGAAGATAGAGAGTGGCTCACAACTCCCAATTCCCCACACAAAAACACATAAACTCTGCCCACTTTCCCCCGTAACTAATTAGTAGGTCAAGAGAGGAATTGGAGTAAGGGAGAGAATGCAAACAAAATAGAGGAGATGAGAAGGGGATTCAAAGAGAGAGAGAGAGAGGGAGAGAGAGAGAGAGAACGAGAGATGACTGTGTTACAAAAACATTGTGATATTGTCTATCAGCTTCAGCATTATTGACAAAGTTTGTCTTTTTTCCTGAAGCATGACTCCAATGATGATGATGATGATGATGACGATAGCAATCATGATGATTGTCAAAATGTGAAAAGTAAATAAAATACACGGGGAACAGACAGCTGGAGTGTAGTATCATTGCCAAGGATGATGATGATGGTATAATGATAATATAGTCTTCTCCAGGACAGGAAACAAAGTCCTTTCTCCTATACACAGTCATATCTATGTATATTCTTCATTGTATTTCCAGGTTTGGCTTAAGCCCCGGTTCCAAATTTAGTACATATAGTTTTCCTCAACTTGTTTGTCCTCGACAGACAACGAGAGACGCTTCAATTCGATTAGAGAGTACACAGGGAGAGAGAGAATGAAGTGCTCCTGCAATTCCATCACTATCCTTACTATGTACTACTAGTACATACAACTGAACGGAGTAACGGAAATCAACTCAACCCAACAGAATTGAACCGGGATGAAACTTGAACGACGCTTATGGTCGTGGGCTAAAAGGAGGGATACCAAAGTGAAAGTTAAAGTGAAAGTGAAACGAAAGGAGGATGAAAGTCTTGACATGAGAGCAAATATTTGGATGGGCTTCAACTAATTATATCAATAATTAAACCTAAACAATTGAGAATTATGTCCGATTTCCATGCTCACTCCATGTACCTCCACAACTCTAGTCAAAGTTCCCTTCAACTCAAGTCAACTTAAGTCAATTCAATTTTATTCAATTCATTCGTTTCATTTCATTCCATGTCAATCCAATATCCTATACATTATATCTACAGACCCCATCCAATTTTATGGTTCCATCCCACTCAACGGTTTCTCTACATTACATTTTATCACTTTACATACATTACTTTCACTTTTCTGGATGGTTGTGCTGTCGCAAATTTGCAAAAACAAAAATTTTAAAGTTAAAACTCAAGCACGGGCACTTCACTCATCAATACAAATTTTAATTAGGCTCGTTTCTATCTAAGCTTTGTATATGAATGACTGAAAGAAATGACGCAAAATTAAACAGTAAGTGACAACACTGACTGAAAGACGGTGAAAGGAAAAAATCAGTAAGTACGATAAAAGTTAACAAAGCCAAGAAAAAAACTATTGCAAAATCTCGCGAATACTTTTGGATATAAATGGCACTCATTACGAAATGAAGAAAAAGGACCAAAGGAAAGGGAAGAGAGTATGTATATGTGACTTTTGGCCAGGATTTATGGAACTTGACTTCCAAGTGCGGTAATTATGTACATTTTAGATTGCGCAAAGGAAGCTAATGCTAACGCGAATATGGATGCGGATGTGGCTGCAAATTTCGGGTAGAAAATCTAATGTTGGTCTAAGTGGAATTGGGAAAAGCGTTAATTTTAATAGAGTCTCGGCTCCTATATCAAGGGACAATGTTTTTCTCCTGTATATAAGTACTATATACACTGTACAAAGTGTATGTACGGTGCACATTGTACACCGTTTTATTGCGTATAGCAGAAAAGAAGGACGGTGGTGGTCACACAAAGCTAATATAAATAAACTGATGACCAGAATAATTTGCAATCAGCATAAATTCGTAAATAAACAGCCCAATTTCGAGATTCTCCAGTCCCACACATAAACATGCCCTCTTCTGCTGCTGCTTTGTGTGTCCCACTTTACTGCTCAAGGGACCCTCGACAAACTAGCTATACCAACAAACTTATTGTTGGTATATGTAGCTAATAGCATACCTGCATAACTACAAAAAATTAAGAGCCAATAATTTTACAAGTCAGCATATTTTTATCAAAGTCAGACAGACCGTAGGATCAATGAAGTAACCGATGAAAAACAAGAATCTTGGCTCCCCCAAACCAAAGTAAAAACTTTTTGTGTCCCTACTTTTCATACGAAAATCGAATAATAAAAGTTCCAAAATTTTGCCACTGTGCGATGTACGACGCAGAACAAACATGGATGTCGGAAGTGTATAATGAGCCAGGGAAAATGTAACCAATACTAATAAGCTCAAAACTAGGTTCAAATCAAAGTATGTACAACAAAGAGACTATACACTATACACATATACAGTAAAAAACTCACCATTGCATTGTACGCAAAATGGGAGTAGAATGAGAATAATAAGCACAAAAGTTTATGGTGAAAAGTGGAAGGAAAATTAACAAGAGCGGAAGGGGAATAAGAAGCGAATGAAATCATCCAAGTTTTTTTAGATTTATGTATTATACATTATAAATACGTACGTATTACGTATATACATATGTACTTGCATATCCCCAGGAATTACATCAGATCACATGCTTGTACATCGCATCGCATCAGATTTTGATTTCACAAAGATTTGAAAATGCCAGACGGTGAATGGATTACATGTACTCACATTACAAAGAGAAGCGGAAAAAGAAGGAGCGTGAAATCCTTTTTTTAGAATTTTAGATACCATTTCACTGTGCTTTTTTATCTTACAATATCATCCTAGTAATAATGTATATAATAAAATATTACAGATCTTGTCTCCTTCAACATACATACATATTGTGCTGTTACATTATATCACATTATTAAATATTATATACTGTACAACAATATATCCTCAAGATCTCATTGTATGCACTTTGTTAGAATAAAAAGGGGCAAAGAAAAAGAAAAAAGGAAGAAAACTCCAACTCAAGAACTTGAGAAAAAGAATGAGAGAGAATGGCCCTCGATCCAACTTTCCGCTACATACTTTAATAACAAGGAACTCTTGCGATTAGTCCCTACAATTTTAGACTCTCTTAACGAGGACTCACGAAGAAAAAAGAAAAGGACGAAGAGCACGCAGCAAATACCAAAAGGTAGTGTGTGTGTGCCACATAATTATATTACACACATTATAAAAATGTATTCTAGATCCATCCATAGTATATAGTATATAATAATATATTATGAACATTATACATAATACATAAGCACATGGCACAGGCAATCTGCAATCTAGGCTACAATATTTGCAAGAATAAGAGGAGAATCCAAAAAAGTAAAAAGTAACGGACAGAATCAACTAGACAGCATCACCCGACTTGAGTAGGAGCAATATGAACATTAATTAATGTCCTCCTCCTTAGGTTATTCTATTCTTTTTTCTATGTACATGTATATGTATATGTAACATAATGCGGAATAACATAATTGTATGTTGTAGAAACATTAGAGAGGTTCCGCAGATGTATTATGAAACATTGAATTATCTATATGTAATTAAGCCTTTATTTTTTATGAATTCTCTTGATCAAAAAGGCTACAAAATTACATAAATATTTTTGCAGAGGCAAAGTTCCTAAAATAATACTGTATAATCCGAGCCTTCCTAATACGCACCATCATCTATGTATGTATTCTATAAGAAATGAAAGTTTTCAAGACACTAGAAAAAGATGGAAAAAAATTGCCAGTAGGAAAAATGAATATAAGGGGCAGAACTAGGGTAGAGGCAAACTCAATTCGTGCATGCAGTATAAAAATATAGAGTATAAAAAATAATATAATAATGTATATAGTATATACATACATACACAAGTTGTAGAAAGTAGGAGATTTTTTCTTTTTCTCTCACTCTCTCTCTCGCACTCTGAGCTGCAATGTGTCCATTGTTATGTAATGTAATGTAATGTGAAGGGGATAACTAACTAGAGAAAAGACGTGACGTAAAGCAGAAGTAATTCGGACAAGTTTTTTCCTTGAGGGAAAAGAAAGAGCGAGCAGATATTTTCCTATATAGACAGCAAAGAAAAGGGAAGAAAAATTGAGAGAAGGAAAGAAAGCAAAAGAGAGAAAGCAAGAGAGAGAGAGCGAGAGAGAGAAAAGAAGAGATGGAGAAATAAAGGGAAGGCTCAAGACTGAAGGCTCAAGTCGAGCTCGAGGGCACTTCAACTATCAAGATCTACTGTGAGCGATGGAACAGAGGAGTAGGATGATGATGAAGAAGGAACGAGGTGGAAAACGAAAACGAAAATGAACCAGTCAACGAACGAGTGAGACAGGGACTCGAATAAAAAACTAGGGGAAAAGGGCAGAAACAAGGAGAATAGAATCTAGAATGAAGAATATGTATGTATGTATGAATGCAAAGAAAGGGAGAAATAAAGAGAGAAAATGAAGCACAAAAAATTGACAGTAAATTCTTAAGCCTGGCTTAACTTGAATGACTCTCGTGCAGAATTAAATTATTATATTTCCTCAAACCATTTATAATACGTGCGCATCAACCAGCCATTTATATATATATGTGTATGTGAATGCACAATGTGCATATGCATGTAAAATATCATATTATATAATATACATACATATCGACGTGCATGCTCATTTTGAGATATCTTCCACCTTATTGAGTCGGGATGAGCGGCCGAGATGGGAACTTATTGATAATTCTCCTTTGTGCATCTGCACACTCAGACACATACAAATACATACATATTGTATATTGTATATTTATGTATGTAGCCTGAACATACATGT
The DNA here is from genome assembly GCA_034698285.1 of Sminthurinus bimaculatus. Lineage (NCBI taxonomy): Eukaryota > Metazoa > Arthropoda > Collembola > Symphypleona > Katiannidae > Sminthurinus > Sminthurinus bimaculatus. The sequence goes on along the minus strand of JAQIVE010000692.1, from coordinate 27,827 downwards.
GTAATTATTCTCATAATTTTGTTTTCCCACTATATACTTATGCGTCATAGAGAAATTGGAATCATATAAACGGTTTATATCTTATATTAACTACTGATTGTGCCATAGAAATTCAAAGTATCAAAATGAAAGAAATTTGAGTGCCAAAGCTCGTAAGCAGGGAAAATGGCATATCTATGATGGATTTAATGCAAAAAGTAAACGTAAATAAATCCATACCGGGATACTTTATTTATACTTTATGAATACGATTGACGATGCAATACAAAATCCACACAAAAGGGCGCCTTCCCCCGTATTTACATTTTCCATGTTCCGCTCTATTTATATTTGTATTTATTTTATGTACATATATATAGATACTGTGTAGGCTGCCTTCAAAATCCGAAGTTTGCACCATTTGTCCAGATCTCGCTATGCATTTGCTCCACTTAGTGAATAAGCTGGTATTAAATATTTAAAGAGGGTGGGCGTTTATCGGAAGCAAAATGGTATTATTGAAAAGCGGGCTTTAATCCGAATTTCTCAGTAGATTATAATCATACTGTATGTATAAGCAGTAAGCATTCTGTATTTATTCAATATCAAAAATTCTGATACAACTTGTTCAATAAAATCAAGTGGCCATTAAGTTTTTATGAATGATATCCCTGTTTCAAAGAATTCAAAGAATTATCCTCTGATCTGCTTTGGCAATTATATAGCTATTGCATAGAAATCCTTATCCACTACATTGGGGCATTACAAACAAATTTCGAAGAAAATTTTATATAAAATGACGAAAATCCTACAGAGATTTGTTATTAAATACACCACCGTAAGAATATACATAATACTTGCTGCATTTATTAATTAAAAACTTGGTAAAACTATCAATTCGACCCGTAAAAAAAGAAATCTGTATAGTTATGGGGCAAAATATCAGTGTGTTTTTGTAGTTACGTCGCGTTTTCCACCATGGATTGAAAACTTAAAGACTAGTGTGTATCTTTGTATCCTTGTCTAGTGTTTGAAACTTTTTGCGACTTTTTCCTTGTGCCCAACCCCAGCTACATATCAAACTAATTGGATGACGGATAGAAGCTAAAGTCATCCAAAGGATCAAAGATCAGCAACTCAACTCAACTCATTAAGCTTTGTCCACTTGCATCAAGTAAAAAAACGTCTACCTCCTCCCACTTAATTCTAATGTAATTCAGTGAGGAAACAAATAAGGTTGATTTATTTTTTGCCCAGTGAGAAAAAATGCGCTCATTCTGTATCTTTGGACTAAAGGACGTCTGACTGTCTGACTGTTTGTATGTCTCCATCTCCTTACTTATACTACACGCATATACTTATGACGTAAATTTTACCTATAGAAACATAAAATAGGTTATGCAGATAGATAGAATCAAGAGGGAAATGTAGCCCAAATCACAATCAGAAAAGGAAGAATGGGGAGTAGAGAGGCAAACAGATTGAAAAAAGATTCGAACATAGTTCATGGAAAAAACATGGAAACATTTCCCCTGTCATTTGCCAGCGACAGAAAAACTAAGTCAGAGACTCATCTGACAGTAGAATACTTATGTATGCATGTATGTACTTACATGAACAACCCATGTATGTATGTATGTATACAGATGAGATGTCATGGGAAGGAAAACGGTAAAAGTTTCTCCGACCTCCAGCATCATCCACCCAATTGCCACACATAATGTACCTACATATGTACATACATACATAATGCATAAAGTTAGATGAGGACAAGGTTGTCCTTCTTGTCTATTTTGTTTGTACACTTCCTCTGGCTTCTTCTTCGTCCTTTTTCTTCCTGCTCTTCTTTCATGGGATGGAAATGAGTCGCTTTTGCTCCTTAAAAACATAGCATGTGAGATGGTGGGGCATCAGAGGAAAGCAAACAAATGGATTCAAATCCATCCAAAATAGTTCAAGTTGGCCCCATAAAAACTCCCATAATGAACGAATCGACCATTACGAACCGACTAACGTCCTCAATATTGCAATAGTGAGACTGCATTTATTTCCATAATGGACAACTTCTTGATGGCTTCCACCAACTCCCACACATATACACATACACACACACAGACAGAGACATACAGAAACATATTCCAAATACATTGTAATGTATATCATAAGGTCCAAGAAAACACACGCTCCTCATTCTCTATTCGTATGTATAAATTCCACTTTCTAGTTTATGCATCCCTTTTTTACTCTGTCTTTGCTTTCTACTTGTTTGTGAGCCGGGTCGCTGTAAACAACAATTGGTGGTGAGGACGAAAGTTCGTTTGGATAGTGAAATATGTATATTGTACATTTTTTCGTTGGACAATGCATGTATGTATGTGTATAAATTGTACACTGTGCAATATAAATACATGTTTGTAGTCACATTGCTGGGGTAAAAAGTTGCATACACAAAAATTCCGTGTGTAAAAAGTATCGGAATAAAAGGCCGTGGCGTAATGTATAATCGGAGAGCAAAGTCTGAGGAGTCGTCATCAAAAACATATACACACAAACATACTTATGTATACCCACACAAAAGGCGGAGAAAGAGACGGAAGAGGGGAAGGGAAGAGTGAAAGGCTGGTTTTTTTCTAGTGCCAGACCAAGTCAGTGTGTGATGCTCTTGTTGATGTTGAAAACGAGAACAAGAAGTGGGATGAGTGGAGAAAGAGTGAGCGAGAAGAGAGAAAGAAGAGGTCGATTGCGAAGCAAAATTTATGGTAAAAGGGAGAAGCAAAGAAGCAAAATCAGTATTTCAATCTAATGGGGTCTTACAATGGTGATTTCCGACACTCAAAGTTTTTTCCCGTCCAATGTAACTCAAGATGCTTCACAACGTGGATACAATATACACACTGTACACTGTACACACACACACACACTTATAGATACAAACAAACACAAGATAGTTGCAAATATACGACAGAGCAAACATCTATTGCTTTTTACGTAGCTTTTGCGTTGGCTTTGGCTTTGGATTTGGCTACCGCTCCGGCTTGACTTTGGCTGTAGATTTCCTTCAACTCTTGTTGTTGGCACCGCCTTGTTCTTTCTTCTTTCCTCCCATCAACATTCACAAATATGTATACATAATCTTCCCTTCTGAGGATTACACACATACATATTCCCAATGTATGATTGTGAGCTGATTCCTCCCTCGATTCTATTAGCTACGCATACACACTCATAACTCTTTGCCCTTATATGTATGTATGTAGACAGTTTGTCTCCTTATGCAGCCGTAGTTTTAAAACTCCAGACTAATATTCATAGTTAAATCGAGTCAAGTCAACTAAACTCTGTACAAGTAAACACATTAAAATTGTACGCTATGTATATATCTACGTATACATAGGTATGTACACCAACGCTGACACCAAAACCAAACCAGCGACAAAAGAGAACATCCACTCATATACTTATGTATTATGGCTTATGTATGTATATTGTATATGGTGCTGAACATTTTCATTTTCATCTTATGAGGCGGAAGGTTTGTTGGCAGTAGAAAAGTAGCATCAAGTCTACACACATGTACACACACATATACAGAGAAAGGGAGAAGGGAGCTGAAATCCATGGCAACAGTCCATCTGTACACACATATATACATTAGGTGAGTGAGTATCTACACAAACACTCTTTGGGAAATTTTCTCTATAAAATATGTGTGCAGATAAAAGGGCCGCGGATGAAAGGGAAGACGATGCCGACAACGAGGACGACCAAGAAGACCGAAGACGAAGAAGACCGAAGAAGAAGATGGAGTGAAGAAGAGAGGAAAGTAAAATAAAGAAGAGGAGCATTAAGTGCACAACTAAGTTGAATAAAACTTTTATAAGTCACATACGTCCCGTCCCCGTGCTCATCTTCCTTTGCTGCTGAACAGAACAGCCTGCAAAAGCTATTCATATCGGTACATATGCAGTATATATGTATGTACCATGTATGGTTATATTCGGAGATCCAAATAGACACACAAATAAACATGAAAATGGTTCGTATAAAGTGGATGTGTGTACATCTATTTGTACGTTACGACCCGGAAAACGGGGCCAGAGTATGTATGTAAGAAGACGGCGAAAAACAGCTCGAGTCTGCCAGCAAAGAGCACAAGAAGACAAAGTCGAAGAAGAAGTAGAAGAAGAAGGCGAGGAGTATAAAGTAAGAAGCTCGCCACCATCTATACCACTTATTTTCTCAAAATTCTATTGCAAAAGGAGGAGCAGGAGAAAAAAGATGGTGAGCAGCAACATAATAAATAATCCTATCTTCACTTTTATCATGGAAATTAAATTGCTGACAATCACATGGCAACCCCCTACACACACATTCATTAAAATCCCTGCGTCCCACATCTAAATCTGAATCCACACTCGTACATACATTGTACATAAGAAAACGCACAAGGGTAAATTCTAACTACAATCTTGAATCCATCCTGCAGCCAGGAATTTACATCATTTTATTTACTGTATAGAGTTACTTATTTATGGTATCTTGGCTCAAACGCCATTTATGCTCTTTAACTAAATTTTTCATATTTTAATGCATGGTTTTGCAAACTTACGCATAGCCAACTAAAAAACTTTTAAATTAGTGTTTTTTCAAAATTATAAGCAGAAATGTAATAAAACTCTATTGAAATTATGAAACTCTTTTTGGATTTGAAGTCTTGTCATCTGGCTAATCCCGCAAAAGTCAAAGATATACGCATTACTTCGTTTGAGCAAAACGTTTCATGGCAAAAGTGCAAATTCACATCTCAAATCAAAATCCAGTTTTTGATTCAGCGAGGTATAACCAAGAATAGAATTTTCCATAAAGTTACATACAAATACTGTATATATGTATAAGTAAAATGTGGAATTGAAAGTAAAACTTGAGGAAGAAGAACAAACGGGTGCAAAAGGAGGGAAATGGCAATTGGCGTGTGAAATCAGCAGGGGATTTGAATGAGGACGGAGAGGGAAAGAAAGGTATAGAGAAAGATGATAGAAAGAAAGAGCGAGAAAATGTGGAATCGACTGGATTTCCGGGGATCAATGATTTGCTCAGGTTTCCTTTTCCAGTCCAACTTGGACAAACCTGGATTTGAACTGAAGCTGGAACTAGAACTAGGACTAGGACTGGGGCTATACATCGTAGGGTGCAGATTTACTGGGTTCTTCACATACATGTATATAGCTGGTAGTGTCTATACAGCACACACACAATTGGTGCTTTCACTGTTTGTTGGAATCCGATTTCACATAACATTAATTATTCGTGAAGATTGGGAGGGGACATGAACGGCTACAACCACTTTGACGACAATAACAAGCGAATAAATCCCTCAGCTGGAACCTGTAACTTCAATAAATGCGCCACTCACGACTCCCAACTGTCATGTTAAACTCGAGGGACTTAAACGAACAAGCCCAGAGCGAGAAGGACAAAGAGAGAAGCAGAGAGAGAGTACGGCAAAAACAGACCGAGTAAGAACAATAGTAGGAGCATACAGAAAACAGCGGAGAAAGTACAGTAAAAGTGCTGGGAGAAAGCAGGAAAGCAGGAGCTACAGTCAAACTATACACGGAGAAAGCACTGGGGAAGGATGGAAAACACATGGACTGGATGTTTTGGATCTTTTGGAAATCTAAACTCCAATGAGTCTATATAATATCTATAAAATATACAGATTCTAGTCCTTCTATGTATACTTATAGTCACGGTAAAAGGATGGATAAGGACATGGATACTGATAGTCATATCCATGTATAGCCGTATCTCGTTTTCGTTTTCGACCCCGGGTGTTTTCCCTTCATCCTCTCCTCACCTATGCTATGTACATAAGTCCTGCCTTCTCCGTCCCTCCATCACCGTTTACGACAACGAGACCATTACATAACACCGCTTTCCCTTTTCTCCCACTTTCTTCCATGTCCAACTCGCAAACTCACTCACAATCTTCCGTATAAATAAATGACCCGCAGATCTGGCAATGCATGCACACCCAAAATCGTGACGAGAGTCTATCCCCATATTGTACGTGTATGGATATCTTTAGACTTGACCATAGAGAATCTCTACTACTTACATATGTACAATGGACATGCATGTACATCGCCCTTTGGATAGAACAGTCTTGACTCCATTCTTTTGACATTCCCTGAAATTTCAGAGTAGATCCAGATTCTTGAGATTGTGACTGGTTTTTTGCTCCCGCTCTTTGCTCGCCATCTCCCTTTCTCTTAATATAGCTATAAAAAGGGAAATGGAGAAAAAAATTGGAACAAGTCTGCTTTTCTCGATTTCTGACTCTCTCTCTCTCTCTTTATTTTTTCTTGGTCTGTCTTTCCCCCCTACTCAAAGACACGGACAGGCACCTAGACACTAGAAACACACACACACACATAGACACAGACCTTGAGGAGAGATAAGTGGGAATCTGGTGCAAAAATCTAACTTGGCCCTTTCACACAGACTTTTGCAAAAAAAACTGGTGTATCCTTCCCATATGTACATTTGCAAAGGTTATAGAAACATCTGCTGCCGAGTAGAGTAGATTCGCTTATACATTCTCGAGCTCATATGTACTTACGGACAAAACCTTTATTTTATGGACACTTTCTCCCAATTTATTATTTTTTTGAGCGTCATAATAATTATTTTTATTATTATTGTCAGACTACCAGCGCCAGCTCCGGCGACAACGATGCGTCCAATTTGGTTCTTCTCGGAAGATCTTAATCGGAAATCTGAACTGCGACAATACAGACACATAATATAAGACACTCAATTTTTTCCGCTTATTGAAAAAACGGGGGAAATCAATTGGCAAATTCCAGCATTTTTGAACGGTAAAAAACACGGCGAAAGGAAAAATACACAAAAGTTGAGCATGCTCAAAATAATACAAAATCAAAGGGAAAAGTACAGTTAAAGTCAGAGTTTAAAGGTAAAAGGGAATAAATAGAGTATCCACTTGTAGTTAAGTACAGGGCAGAAAATACACCCAGGGATAGTGGAAGTGCGGACAAAAGTGAGCGTGAATATGCATACATATATATGTACGTGACAAGAGTAGAATAAAGCAGAGTGCCTAATGAGAGTAGTAGTGGAAAGTAGAAGTGGCGTAAGTAGGAGTAATAGAAATGTGAAGCTCTTAATTTTAAATTTGGCTCACGCCCCCACTAATTCTCTTACGCGCTTATGATGTGACGCGTGTTAAATTAATTGGGTCACAGTTTGAAATTATTATTGTATGCAAAGGCGACCGGCCTGTACATGAGTATATACACTATACACATACATGCATACATTATACATATTATATAGTCTGGACTGGCTTAGCCTGGTTGATTCTGGGTATGTAAAGGAGCCGGGAAGAGAAGCAAAAGTCGGCTCGTGACGGGAGTGGCGATCAATCCTGAATGAGTTATTAGCCTGGCTACACGACTATGACTATGACTATGCATTAGACTTCATACTCATGGTGTGACTGTATGAACACGGACATGAACACGGAGCCAGAGCATTCTCTCCATTCTCTCTCTCTCTCATCATTATCATTGTCATCCGGGAGATTCTCCGGTAAACTATGAGGAGCAAACTGTACCTTTATACATACACCATACCCTACCAAACCAGACCATGCCATGCCATGCTATTACTACAACTACACGGAATTGTCCGCATCGTCCGGAAGTTCAAGTCATGTTTGTTCCAAGTTGGCCAGGATTTCCTCCCTGGACTTTTGGAACTGTTTTCGGTCTCAGTCTCACTCCTTCTCCGCTTTGTCTTCGACTATGCTTCTCATTCTCTTTTTGTCTCTGTCTTTGTCTTTGTCTTTGGTCTGTTCTTGGACAAGGATACAATTTACTATTTAGCCTTTAGTTCAAGTTACGCAAGTTACGATGTTGAGAAGAGAAGCGAAAAGTGAGAACTCGGAGGACTCCGGACTCCTCCTGCAAACTATGGAGAGAAAATATATGTAGAGAGACTACGGAGAGAGAGAGAGAGAGAGAGAGAAGACAGAGAAAGTAAAGTAAACACAAAGTTTTGCTGCCAAAATGATCCCTTCGAGAAATTAAGCCAAATAATCCGGGCGTGAAGAAAAGGAATAGAATAACTACAGTAAGTGTTTCCAGTCTGTGTCGTCTTAACTCGAGCCCAAAACCAAACTCAAACTCAGACCCCAAACCTAAATCCAAATCCAGAGCACAGCCTGAGAATACAGAGAATGTATTTAGAATAGAAGGGAAAGGAAGAGAGTTTAGGCTAATGCAATAAAATACAATCCTCCTTTATGCTAACGACATTCGACGCTTTTCAAGTGAGCCCACACAAGACAAAGCAAAACAACAACAGCAACAACAAGGGCAAGAAAGGCAAGAATAGAAACAATGGATAAATGCATGCATTCGAGACTTCCTACTTCTTCTTCTTCTTCTTACCCTCCCACATTATAGATCCAAGGTTGAGTATCAACATTCAGCTATATTATGCATACATGCATACATACATGTAGAGCAAGTAGAATTGGGAAATCACAGGGAAACCGAGTTGACTCCCATAAGTAGTCCCACACTCGGGTGAATGAATGAATGAATGCTCCAGCTCTTTATACATAATATGTAGCAAGTCTTATTTAGAAAAGGACTAACACTTCCCCCCTTTAATTCATTCTTGTCCAAAGAGGGAATAAGCAAGTGACGAAGATAAGCAAGACACTTGCCTCGTTTTCACATCCATTTAAATCCTGCCTCCACGTCAACTTACTTACTCAAGCCAAGCCAAGGCAAAACAAAACAAAACAACATGGAGGGAAGGAGCCAGCCCCATTTAAATTCACACGTAAATAATGTCTCGGGATATTGTCTCATTCCCTCATTCGTACCAAGTGTATGTAAGTGCATGTACGTATGTAGGTATTCTACAAGAAAAGAAAGCGGAAGACAAATCCTTATGGAGAAAGGCGATATTATTCTCTGCTCAAATCAAGACGGATCAAGATCCCAATCACGCTCATCATCATGATGACGAGTCTCGCATCTTTTTCGAGAATGCAACTGTAGTTGTGCATAAATATACATACTTACATTTACCATGGCGGAGTAAATATTAACGAATCTAAAGAAAAGAGTTGACTTTGACTAGAGAGCCCTGATGAAATTCATGAGCCCTTCATTCTATCTGTACGGATATTTCCATCCTTGGTATTGACTCTTTGTCAGTGTCGTTTCGTGGAGGGTTGGAGAAAAACCTTTGGAATAGAGCTGGGAGTTGATCAAACTTGGAGAAAGTGCAGAGATGCTTCAAACATACTGTACGTATGTATGTATGTGCATAATAAATAAAAGCTTGAGGAGAATGGGGAAAAGTCACGTGTCTTGGTTTGGTCGAGACTCGTGTCACGACACGAGCATTGAAATATATAAATTTGTCAGTTGAGTTGGGCTCGTCAGTTCATAATGTGACAGCTTCAATTCCAACTCCAACTTGTGTTTGTAGGTCTATACATATAATCCACGCGTGCCTGCCTGCGTGTGTGGGCCGGCATTGGATTATTTAAATCAGACTTATGCTTTGAAAAGTTTTCGTCTCGCTCTGAAAAAGCTGCCACTCATTTAACTTTTACTTGGGCATATTTTCTTGGTATAGAATGTCGCCACCTCTTTTCTCACTATTTTTGGATAAATCTGTAAGATTTAATATTTTACCCTTTTGATATTAAATTTATCCATTGACTATTTTTTTGTAATTTTATTCCACCTTTTTTGGCTTGAATGGCCGTTGTACCAAGCGGGCCAATAATCGTAATTAATTAACCTATTAAATTCATTCAGTCTAACTAAAGGTTATCATACACATACAATATACAGCCAAGTAGATAAATAGAGATAAAGATAGTGTTTCGGGGGACCAAAATTCAAATACATACAACAAGAACTAAATAAACAACAACAACTGCAGGTTAGTTTTTGTTCCTGTTCTGCACTGAATCACAACCCTAAATCGGATGGTAGATATGTACAGTTGCTTTTGGTGTGAGTCAAAACGGTTAAATGGAGAATTTAGAGTGAATTACACAAGTTTGTGTAATTAATCTGGAAAATGTTTCCTTCGAGTTCCTCTTGGTTTAAAACCTGACTCTTTTGCTTTCACTTGAGACTGTTTCTCTCTCTCTTTCTCTCTTCTTTTCAGTTCCAAAAGTCCTGCAGTCGAACTCGACTTCCCACGAGGAGAGGAAGGAACTAGGAAGATCTAGAGTATTAAGTAGTCCATAATATTTATTGCGGGATATTCACTTTGACTCTTTCTCTCTCTCTCTCTCTCTTTCTCTAACTCTGTCCCTCTGGCTTTCCCTCTCCTACATTTTCATTTTCGCCATCGTCATTATTATCATCATGATGATCAGCAAGCATCAGCTTTGCCATCCGGCCTGGCCTTGCCTTGCCATCAAGTCAACTTTTGCTCCTTCATCTTGTGTTCTTTGTATGTGGGAAAAGTTTAAGTTTTGCAAAGTCTAAAGTTGTATCACAATGGTATTTAAGTCGCCTTTAGACTCCTCCGTCCGTCCGCCTGCCTGTGTGCCGAATGTTGCGAGTTGCCGTGTAAATCTTGACTAATGTCTCCGCTCAACAGTTCATATTTTGAGCCAACCCAAGTTAAGCCAGACCAGGCCAACACAAGGCCAACACAACACAGCACAGCACAACTTAACACAACAGACAAGACAACAAAACAAAAGGAAACAAAAGGAACTCTCACACCGCACTTTGTTTACGTCTTCTTCTTCTTCTTCACCTTCTCAGATAACAGCCCATAACTCTCGCCAATCATCCCAAATAAATACATAGATACAAGGAGAATAAGGGATGAAGCAGAATCTTGTGCAAAATTCAAATCCCTCTCCAGCCACTTACATTTCCATTTATATTTCTATTGAAAATTGTCGGAATGATGCAAATTCTAATGAGCATTCTGAAGCGGAGTAACTGATCTTTTTCCAGTGTATTTATTATATTTTGTATTATAATAGTTATTCTGAGGTTTGGCAAAGTTTTAAAAACTTTTTTACATTATTTTGTCAAATACAAAAATATCCGCAGCAAATTTGCAAAAAATTAACAAACTAAAAAAATATGACCAGACAGAAACATGAATTGTGTTTTTATAACAGGTGAGTTTGGGACAAAATGTTTAGTCGCTGTCCAACCGCATTAATATTATTTAACTGTTTGTGACAACTTTTTATAACGGCTGAAAATGGCGGAAACGCAATCACCTTAAATTTATCTAGCGCTCCTCACATCCACTACAATTTTGTGCTAAAACTCGAAGACAAGACAATAACGCGGAATTTATTGAAAATGTTTGCCGAGTGATAAGAGTTCATTGAATTTATTATTTTAACGCTATATTTGTTGTTATTTACGATAAGCCCCAACTAACAAGTCCCAAAATTATTATATATGAGATCATTAGCCCAAATCTCTATTATATTATACTTTATGTGTGTCATATCATATTCTATTAAAACCTGACTTTATGCTTCAAGAAAAGGGCAAAGATTAGAGTTTAAGGTAGTTTAAATCGATTCAGGTTTTTGTCGATGGATGAAGCTAAAGCATAAATTATACCAATATGTATATGTTAGTTTTTGAATATATTGAAATTCGCACTCAAAAATAGACCGTTTGAAAAAACAAATCGATTTTTTGCTACAATAAGTTGAACCCCACTAGCAAAAGGTTAAAAGTTGCCATAGTCAAGCATAGCAAGGTGAAGCTCATTTTTAGAAAGAAGACACACACAAAATACAAAGTCATATACATACATGTATATAATTGTAGCCGACATACAGTGGCGGGTTTAATCTAGTAATATAATATTTTTATTAGAGGAAAGATGAATTCCTCACGTTTTTTTGTCAGCTGCTAATAAATCCGGAGAATATACATTATACATACATAGATACACAAGAAGAGCTGCTGTTCTGGATTCTGAGAATAATAATAATACAGAAAAGATATATTTCTTGGCGTGAGCTTGGTTTGGTTTGGTTTGTCTTTCCTCCGCTCTTGGCTGGCTAAGACTGGAGAAAGTAAAACTTTTCAGCGCCAATCTTACGTTGCCTTTCTCTCTCTCTCTCTGTGTTTCTCTTGGAAATGTTGAGGCTTGCCTAAGAAATGAGGAGAGAGGCACGGTGGAAGTGAAAGTGAAGGCAGAGTGAAAGGAGAGAAGACAAATACAAATGAAATAAAGCCGGAGGTGTCATCATCATGCACGAAAGTTAAGTTGAGATCGAAGACTATGTAGAAAGCTACACAGCCTTTGCCTCACTCTACCAGTCCAAGGGAAGAAGAGAGGAGAGAAGAACTGCAGCTCAACTATTATTTAACTTGACTCTTCCATCCACGCATAGCATAGTATAGCACAGCACACACACACAGACCATGTACCATCATTCATCCTTCATCCTCCGTCCTAAATCTTCCCAGCCATCTTTCTCTACCGTCTTTTCCTTCCTACGTTCTCCTACGCATGCAAGGCTTGCATATATCCCACCCTTAGATTATATTACATTATTATTATTATTTTACAGTTATTGTATCTATCTAGAAGTTTCCCCTACATTCAAAACTGTCTCTGCTGTATCCACATTTATGAATATGAGAGTATCTATCTACATGAAGAAACCTTTTCCAAATTGCACAATGTTTGGTTTCTCATGCGCCCCAAATAATTTACAATCTATATTATTAACACTTTCATCCCCCGAAATATGTAGTGCTGCACAAAATAATAATAATAATAGACCTTGAGGGATGAAACGAAAAGCAATTCTTGCAGCACAAATTTCCCCAGCCACGTTCGCATACTCAATTATTTATTAGTATTTTTTCCATCCTGCTGAAAAAAACCACAAATACAATTGATATTGATATAGCTTGCAGCAGCAAAATTAGAAATAGAAATGGTGATCAAAACTAAAGTTGAACTCGAGAGCTTGCTGATTATGTTGAAGGATAATGAGCACGTGTACCATATTATATGGCAATACTGCCTTATAATAGTATACATAGAATAAAGTAAAAAAGTAACGTCAGAAAGAATGCATAATGTGCAGTAGAGCTGTGCATACGGCAAACTTGGTTCAAAGTTATGAAACATGTTTTGTAGAAATTGGAAATGCAGGCAGATAGAGACTCTGAGTATTATATTCTTGGTAAATAATTCGACAGGAGCTGGAAATTCAAAGTTGGGAGCATAAAAGGTTCAAGAGAATTCCACCTGACTGCGGCCGAATGAACGAACGAACACACACACACATACATACACATCGATGGGCTGAGTTGTGATGCGATGCGATGTGATGTGATGACTGAGTTGCCGGGGGCAGAAAAGAAGAAAGTATCTCTCTATTTTGGCCTCTATACATCACAAATACAAATATGTACCTACACCACACACACACACATAATTACGTACAAACTCAAAGCATATACAATGAAAGCAAGCTCATGTTGATTTGCTGTTCGCTTTCTCTCATAGTTTACTATGCTAATACACAAGATATGTACGTACGTTAGCTAAAGGTACAGGTAAGTACGCAAACATCACATAGCGTCAATTGAGGTAAATGTATGTACTGGAGCAGAACTGAGCTGACGCACCAGGGAAAATGAACACAATCCCAAGAACCACGCAAACACAAATACGAATATCGTCTCTCTTTTATCCCTCTGCTCTCTCAATAAGGGAAATGAAAAAGTGTACCCAGGCCCCCTTTCCGTTTTCAAGGAAAGGTGCATACACATACAGTAAACTTTGCTTGTGGTGGAAAGGTCACTACAGTTTTTATGTATGTACTTGGAATAAAAAGGTACAAGTTCTTTTTAAAAAAAAACTTGAAAATTTTGTAAAAATAATAACCGAAATATCCAAATTTAGGAGATCGGCTGCCAATTCAGCGATACATACTTGAAGGTAAAAGTTGTGTCCTTGTTGCTGCTGACCTTTCTATGAGCAAGATTTACTGTATTCGTACATAGAAAAATAGGGTTTCTATCATCTTCAAGTGAAATTGAATGTTTGCTAGTTACAACGGTAGAAGCCAAGAAATACTTGTTTGGAATATTATTCATTACCGCATTTTTGCCTGACTCGGCAAACATGCGAACGAAAATGAAAATGAATATACGAATATATAAAAATCAATTCCATAGTTCAATAGGAAAGTCAGTGCACATTCAGTGCTAGTAAAGAAAAACAGAATCAAAACAGAGTTAACCACGAGTTTCCCTTTGATTTTGATTTTTGCAAAGAACTTTCCCTCTCGGTCGTCTTGATTTTGCCTTTCTTTTCTAAATCAACTAAGTAGTCAATGAAGGAACCAAAGTGGAAATCAAAATCAAAATTCAAATTCATATACAGTACATGTACATTGAACATGTAATACACGCGATTTATAACGTAAAAAGCATCTCGAAATTGGTGTGCATGAATACCGGGAGCAAAAAAGGCCGGAATTTGCAGAAGCACACATGGAAACATAAATATGTACATTTGTACTCCCAAAATGTATGCATGTGAGCGATGAAGGATGGATGAAAATTGCGTTTCTCGTATGCATACAGTTATACACATATTTTTCCTTTTTACTTTTGCATTACAAGCATGAGCTTACAGTGCAAAGGACGGGAATATTCGACTGGAGAAAGATTCTCTACTACTTTCTCAATTTTCGCTCTTCTTTTGCCTTCCATTTTTGCGTTGGGCTGAGTTGAGTTGAGTTGAGTCGAGGTTTTGCTTTATTAAAAAAGCGGGCGATGGTGATTGGAAAAGATGAAAGAGAAAGAGGAAAGTGTGTTGGGGAATTGATACAAGGAACCGCATATTTGCTTTTCTTTTCCTTCCTTCCCTCCCTTTCCTACTTTCCGTTTGTTCTCCTTTTCCTCGTGAAAAATACAGGGAAAAAAGAGGAACGTATACACATATGTACACATTATACATACATATATCGGGCGGGAATAGAAAATCTATTCAAAAATCCGCATTCACTTCAAGCTCCACATCTTTGGACAGGTAGCAGCGAGATGCGAGATATTCGCCGAGGCAGCCGAGCCAACGAACCAAAACTTGAGCAGGATATTGATATGGATTCTAATTAAGTTTTTCATCTTCCCCGTTTATTACTCAGGCATAAAAGGAAGAGAGAGAGAAAGCAAAGAAGAAAAAAAGAAACTCGCACTGATATAGAGCTTCTGCTTCGTGTGTGTACACTGTACACATTGTGCATATCAGAAAATTATGATATTACTAGGCAACCTCAAAGGTACATCGAGAGAAAGAAAAGGGGCGCCATATTTATACAAAATTTTACTCTGTATAAAACGTAATGCACTTGTGGCCTCTGTCAACCGAAGCCTCTTTTGATTTGGCTTAAACTTGAGTTTCCTTCAACTTTTCCCGTCTACAGTCAGAGTTGGAGGTTTTGCCCGGAAACAAAAGTTAATTTTTGGTTGATTCTCCACCTTTTTCATTCCGGGAAGGAAAAGGTTGGGTTTTCAGCGGAAAATGCTGCAACTATTCCTATACATATGCATCTGTTTTATGCTGCAAGTGACTTGCTCGAAAAACCACCACTTTTCCTACCACAAGGATGATGATAAAAAAAATGTGTGCATCAAAGTCTCTTTATTTACCGTCAATCGGTGGCTTTAATGCCTAATATTATTCTCTGGATCCGTGATTGACTACACTGTACACAGATATTGTACACATTTAAAAATTAATATTAGGCCAGAACAAACTTGTTGAGTGGTGAATCAATCGTATGCATGCATGTATGTATGTGGCAGAGTTTTCTTTGTTCTTTTCCAGGAAATAATAAAGCATAGAGAAGATATCAGATAGAGATGATATGATGCGTCTTCATTCAAAATATGAGTATAAAAGACAAAGGAGGAATGCATAAAAGTGGCAAAGCTTCTCGTTCTTCGTTGTCTCCCTTTCCACTTCCTGTAAATACATATACATAAAGTATGCATGAGAAAGACAGCTCACGCTTTCTATACACATGCAAGTGTTATACTGTACTGTATTACAAGGCACTTATTAGTCCTTACACGACCTTTTGTGTGTGTGCGTACGTACGCTTCTCATAAATACTGTATTGTATCGTACGTTTGTGTTCCACTGTACATTGTGCTTTTAAGTAGTTGTTGTTGTTTTTGTAGCTCTTGTATTGTATTGTATATTTAACTGTTTTCGCAAGTACGTTGTTACTGTAAAAATCGGAGAGGGAAGTAAAAGCTTGAATTATTAGTTGCTCAGTTGTAGATACAGACACACTAGTAAAGTCGCACACCGGGTTTCTCCGCCTTTGAAAATTGAGCAATGGCTCTATGCTGGCAGTGGCAGAGCTGTTGCATAAAATATAGAAAATAGTAAGTGGAAGAATGAGCACAGGTCTATCTACTTTTCCTTAGCGTTCCTCCTCTTCATGCCTTCCTTGTTCTTGTTCTACCCGTCCGTCCCCTGTGACATAAATAAACAAGAAGAACATTCCATCCTCGATACGATCCTGGCTCTTTCGACTCTCAACCTATTCTCTCCATCCTCATTCTCATTTTATCTTGATTCCTTCCGCGTCGAGTTGCAGAACACTGGAGAAAGTGGAGTTTCATACGGAGAGCATTACTTCCCTCTAATTCTTGCTTTGTCCTCATTCTCTTCACTCCTGTGCTTTACATCTTCATTATCAGCAGCATCATCTATACACACATATATGTTTGTATATTTAAGCACTTCATCTCTCTCTCTCTCTCTCTCTTCCGCTTCCCGTCTTAATTGCCATGCGTTTTCATTTGGATTAATTATTATTCCAAGGTACAGTACGGCATAAATTACAACTTGAAATCTCCACCAAAATTTTATAAAAAAGTCCAGCAAAAGCAAAGCAAGCAAATTTTATTTTTTTTAAGAAAAATTTCCGCAGCCCTGCTTCGTTGAATTTTCTCTCTTCGACCGCTTTGAACTGTGACCTCGACGTTGATGATGTGCATGAGGATTTTTTCTTAGTCAAGAGCTCTGATGATTTTGTAAATAATATGAAATTGATTTTCACAAAAATTGAAAAAATCTTAGCCTCGTTTCATGTTTATTCCATACACATGATACGCATATACATTTACTATATATAACTTTGCTTAATGAGCGCTAAGCAACGGACGTCGAGAGTCTGCACTCATGTTTGACTAATAATATGAACATTGATATTTAAATTAAATACGTCTCAATATGTACATTCATGCATGTCTATGCACAGGGACGGCGGAAGAATTGATCAGAGGCCCGGTAATTTCAAAGGAGTTATGGAACATGAAAACATGATGTGAGATGGGATTAAATAAATAATGAGGGAGCACAAGGACGGGAAAGTGAAAGCTGGAGCGGGAAGGAAATATTTGTGTGTGTGTGTGTTTTATGTTATGCACGAAAAAATAAGGTAAAATTCTCTTTTCCATAGAGATTTTTTGTGCATACGCCAGCCAGCCAGGCAATGTTACGTTACGTACATTATGTTCCCCTCCACATGTTTTCTCTCTAGAGTCGTTTGCGTTTTCATTTGTAGCTTTAAAGAGAGGTTTCTTCAGTTTTCTCGGCTCTTTCTCTCTATTTTTTTACTCTCTTTCTCTTTCTATGCTTGGCTTCCATCGTGTTGGCAACTTTCAATTTATTTTATGGTAATGCTACACACAGATTTACGGAAGGCATTCATCCATTCATTCATGCTTGAAATTCAGAACCCAATCATAATTCTTGGTTTATCCCACCTCGCCATCTAAACGCGACTCTCACTTTCTCTGCTTTCTCCATTGGACTGCCATGCTTTCTCCGTCCTCAATGAATAGTCAGAAAGTAGATACGTAGTATATATTTATGTGTGTAGCTCATAGATGAAAATTTCCCTTCTCATTTTATTCCCCTATTTACATCATATCATATCATTTCATATCGTCCTGGAATGTGAATGTGAATGCAAATACCAATTTGAATGTGCGGATCTCAATGCTATACATACACACATATTATGTCAAAGAGAAGGGAAAGAAAGGGAGGAAAAATACGAGATTCCATTTCAATCTTCATAAATCCAAGGCAATCAACCTCCATATGCTACACACATCATAAATCCAAAGAGTAGGAGGGGGAAGGGGAGGAATCGAATTCCCATTGCCTTGGTTCTCTCCCAACTTTCCCCGGACAGAAAGAGTGTCCTGGTGACAAACCTCAAATTTCAAGTGTCTTCTATGTATGTACATTTACATTTCCCTGCACAAATCTAAATCGAAATGTGCAAGTCTCGGCCAAAAATGTAGTTCCAATTATTAATGTAGCAATGTGTACATACATTCATCTGCATAGATTTTTTTACTTTCCCCCATCATCTTGATCTTATTTCAATTGCGAGGAGGAAGAGAGTAGTCCTAAATCAAGCCAATGAATTTCCTGCTCCTCACCCAACCTGGAGAGAAGGCAGTGGAAAATGTAATGTTGTCATTGATTCTACCCGGATTCGATTCCATTCGATTCTGGATCGGAGGAGCGCCCCAAATCGAAATAATTCGAGTCATTTATCACGTGGAGTAAATTCCACAGTGTGGATAATATAAATCCTGATTTTGATTGAATTACCTACAAATTACCTTCAGTTTGAGTTTCAAACACTCCAAATGATGGAGTCTCGAAGGATAGCAAAGAAAGTAATTTGGTTTTGGACCCTTTTTTTCAGTACCGTAAATGCTCGAATTGTGCGACAGTCATCCTATTCGAAGTTTTAGCCATTGAAAGTATGTACATGGTGTACAATCAAACGGTAAAATCTATGGCATGTCGTACTACACGAAGCTGTCGCACAATTCGAGAATTTACGGTATGTTTCTTTAAATAAAATTTGTATCAGTATACAATATACAAACTATAGGCAAAGATTTCAAAGGAGTGCAAAGCCTTGCTAATAGATAGATATAACCGTCCTGAATATTGTATAGTTATGGAGGGCAGGAGAAATGGCCGGTGAGTTGGAGTTGAACAGGTGAGAATTGAGAATGGTTATCAGTTGAATAATTGGGCTTGTGAATGAATCGGAATGAAAGGGGATGAATAGCTCAAGAGGAGGAACAGAACAGAAGGACGATACGAAATAAGGAGATGGAGGAGATTCGAAAGGTTGAAGCTGGATCTGGATCAGGATCTGAATCTGAATCTAAAGCTAGAGCTGGAGCTTCAAGTAGAAGCTGAAGTTGTAAGTAGAGCGGAAGAAAAGGAAAAGAAAGGAAGGAGCCAGAGAGAGATAGGGGGAATGAAAGAAATACTTGAGAGTGAGAGAGTATTTCGTGGATCTTGAATGTTGAAGGAGATGAGGAGAGAGCAGAGGAGAAGAGAGCAGAGGAGAGGAGAGGAGAGGAGAAAGGAAAAAATGGGGAAGAAAGAGGAGAGAAATTCGAGATAGATGTTGTCAGTATTTTTTTCCGGTCCCAGTGTCCAAACGTCTACCGTTAAAAACTATAGGAAATGCGCCCACAAATCACTGTGAAGATGGATCACCTCCTATTCACCTCCCCAATAATTCCTTCGCTCCCGTCCAAATTCTTCCTCCTCTCTCTCTCTCTGGTTCTCTCGCTTTCTCTTTTCCCTTCTTTCTTTCTTTTCCCCATCTTGTCCTCCTCATTCTATTTCTGTCTGTACTTGTCTCTAATTCTTTGGATTTGTATGTGTATTTTTCCCTGTGATATCAAGCACTCTCTACTCTTTATCTGCTCTTCTCCAGATACTCCTTTCGCTTTTTTCCTACATACACACATCTACCTCTTTCCCATCTATTTACCTCCACCATTTTACCTTGGGATAAGAAATAGCTTAGCAAGCTTCGTTTGCACTCCAATTCCAATTCCAAACCCAAGCACAAACCCAAGCCAAAGCTACAGCCAAGCTCGTCCAATCCAAAGCAATGGAATTTAATCCTCTATAGCCTGTATCTAAATTCAAGGAATTTCTTACATTTGCTTTACTTCGCTACTAAAAAAACCAAAGAAAAGAGGCAATTCTGGGGCTTTCTCCTTTACCGTTACTCCATTACAATTGTTTCCACTCTGTTCTAACGTTAATTGATATGACGCTTTAAAAAATGTACAAAACTTTTGTCACAGTTGCTTTAAATAACATAATTTTCCAAGGACAACGTAAATACATACATAAGAATAGAACCATCTGCATTGTCTTACTGCCAAGTCTCTGGATTTTTCCATGAAAAAATATATATACAAAATAGAAAACTAGGCCGAATCTGAGACGACAGGACTCATCCATTCTGTTGTACAGTAATAAAGGAAGTGCAGTGTGCGCTTCCCCTAATTTTTTCATGCTCATCTTTCTCCATCCAATCTGCAATGTTTCACTTGCAGCTCCTCCATAAATTAAACGTGAAGGGACGATGAGTAGCTAATAACTTATGGGAAACTTGCAGACGGATTCCGCTTTTCTCCAATGTAAGTCGTCTTTATCGGCCGGCATTATACTGCGATTTTCCTTGAAAATTGTTAACCTTAACAAAAATTATCCACCGCGTCTTGGTCATTACGCTGGAGAAACGGGAGAGTTTTTAAGCTCCAAGCTTTAACTAAAATAAAACGTTTTGGGGTTTTTTAATGATTAAAGAAATAATTTGTTGAACAACGGGCCGGAGTTTTTAAGAAAATTGCATTTCGATAGCAGCCAACGTGCAGACGGACGGACTGTATACTGTATCCATAGCATACATGGATTTTTTTCAAAGAAAAAGCGCAGAAGGACAAGTGGAAGGGGAAGGAAGTGTTGTTCACTGTACAATGTACAACGTATTGTAAGATATAATACAAAGCGTATACAAAGCGGGGAGATAAAACAGGAGTCTCGCCTCCACAAATCATTTCGTTTGCCTCTCGTGAAAGGTGAAGAAGATCATTTGAATGCTCGTAGATTATCCGCCCGTAGACAAGGAATGGACGAGCAAACGTCCGACGACTAAAACAAATGCATTAGCTACTGAGAACGGCTCAAGGAACGGAACAACAAGAGCAAAAACAAAGACAAGGCATCCACAGCGAGTAAGAGAAAGCGAAACATGTAGTATATCAATATTAATATGTACGTATGTACAATGTACAATGTACAGGAATTTCCCTTGATTTCTCCACCTCCGCTATCTCCCCGCTTTGAACGAGAAGAAAAAGAAGGAAGGGAAAGACAAAGGAGCTTTCTCCACAACACAAAGAATGCACATTCTTGCCATGCTTTCCCTTTTCTCTTTTTCGTAACAGACAAGCTTTTCTTCCCGTCTACTCCTTCATTCCAACCTCCAGTTTTAGCCGAAGCAATTTTCCCGATATGTACAAACAGACAAGCACATTGCCCCTGCTCCATTCCATTGCATGGAAATGCGGTGGGGAGTGATCACGAGAGAGAAAGTTAACAGGTGCACACCGAGGTAGAGGCTGACGTGAAGGTGTGGTGGTGAAATATCAGTACATACATATCAGCTTCAGCTCCTCTCGCATAATGACTTTGTACATACGCTTATGGTTAAGCAATTGGATAGGAACATGGGGAAATTTATGTTGCAAGCTATAAATTCATCTTTGCCTTCCTTCCTCAACTTTTTTTATTCCTTTTTTTCTGTTTATTTTACTATACACACATACACACATACATGCATACACAGTTTTAAAGATGCACGCGGAAGAAAATCCGTGTCCAAGTCCAACCACAGTCACTTAATCCATAATATGCATTTACACGCTGGCTTTTTCATGAGCAACGTATGTACGTTTCCCTTTGTGACGTATGTATACATGTACAATGTACATGTAGTAAGTGCTGCAGTTTCCAGTCGATTTGGCAATAATCGGTCGAGTAGAACCATTTTTTTTCGATTCCAACGGAATTTCTCAATACGGGCTGAGGCCCAGGATTTACTACGAATTCCAGAGTCAATGGCTAGTTTTTTTTATTATGTGGATGTACGATGTACATATGTAATGCTGGATGGTTAAATAATAATTTTCTAATGCAAAAGTAGCAAAATCCACGCGGGGACGGAAGAAGAGGATGAGAAATGATGAAGGGCATTGTAGAGAAGGGGAAGGGAAGAAGTGCGCTTGTTTTTGCGTCTGTTTCTGCCAAAGGTGAACAGTGAACATTGAACATGGAGAGAGATGAGCAGAAAATGAAGGAAGAATCAAGTATGTATGTATACATGTAGACGTATCGAGTCGTAGTCGTAGCATGAGCGCCGGGCGGAGGAAGTAGTGGCCTGGAGAAAGAGACAGAGAGACAGAGACAGAGATGGAGATGAAAATGGAGAGAGGCGGAAAGTGCGAGAGAAGGGAAGGAGTAAAAAAAATTGTCTACAGACAAGTTAAGCAATTTATACCTTTTTGAAGAAGATTTATCGCTTGTAGCTCGCTGGCGCATCCTTCTCTTTGCTTTTTTGCTCCAACGACACAACGAGAGAAAAAGTAAAAGAGAGAGCGGCGGTCTTGCTTGACTCTAAATGTGAGATGTGAATGTGATGCAACATCTAACATATGTCTCTATCATCTCTCCACTTATTACTGATACAACCAAAAACACACAAAATTATTTTTGCGCCTTGTCTCAGCCCAGTTAAATCTACTATCTATGTAAGTACATACATACTTTCTCGCGTTTTCTTGTGTCCTTGTTCTGTATTTTTAAAGGGGTGCAAAACTACAATGAAAGGAGCAGAGACGAATGCACTTTAGCTTTTTAAAGCTCGGTTATTAACGAGCTTTTAGAAAAAGCTTGAAATATTTTTGTTTTATCACAAAGTCTAAATTTCACTGACTTTACGGAATTTTCTACAGTTTTCTCATGCGTTCAATTTTTTGATGCAATTCAATGTTTGCGTTCACATGAAGACAAACATACGATACCGGTTAAAAAATCCAAAACTTACACATGTACTTGTATATAATTTCTGGACAATAAACGGAAATTTCCGATTGGGTAGTTTGTTCACCATAATAATTGTAAGTATTCATCCCAGGACCAAATAATACAGAAACGTATGTAGACATTTTTCAGTTAAAATTTTACCCAAAATAAAGGAGTTACGGCAACAGTACAAAACAAATAGACTATTTTATCCGGTCAGCTGAAAACGAAACAAAATTTTAACAAAGAAAAATTATAATTTTGTTTTTTCTGTATATTTTTGGTTTCGTGTATACATTGTACATAGTTGTTCCGGTAGTTTTGTTTCTTTAAAGCCAAATAAATTCTGGGTTTTGTCCCGTTTATTATTCTTTGGATCAACCAATTTTTTAAATTGTACATTGTACGTACATAAGATTACTGTACAAAAATTGTAAGGGATTCGCCAAGAAAAAAACTACTTTTCGTCCGTGCCTTTTTGAATTTCAATTTATCTTTTTTGTATTAAATATTCCTGTGTATGTATATTTACCTTGGCATATTTACCTCTGTACATGTTACTCCATACGCTGCCTGCAATAAATTGCATCTGTGATTAGATTGTACGTGTATAGTACATTTTTTATGTATTTAATACCAATATGTTCAATGCTCAGTAAGCAAATGCCTTCGTTTCCCGTTTCATGGAAAGAATTTTTAATTTTCTCCAGAGAACGTGCGTATGGACCATAATACAATGCTATTCCATAAATAAAATACTGCAGAATAGTCATAAGAATAACATTGAACATACATTGTATGCACAACAGCACCACCTGCAATAATAATAATTAGAGTACGCGGATGAAAGTACCGGGAAAATATTCCATCGCACTCACTCTGCCTAGTAGTTAAGTACGTACAATAAAAGCAAGCTTCGAGTCGGGATCTGAATCAGAATAATAATTATTATTGTTATTACTATTTATCCGAACCAGGGAATTTGCCTCCTTCTTTCACACTCGCATGTGTATACTGCACATACACAACCTCGTACTGCACCAAAACTGGGATGAAAATGTACATTGTACATGTCCATGCATTTACAATGTTCATCATATGAACTCGACGACTTGTTCCCTAAAGCAACTCGACCAATACTCATATAGTGTGAGCTAAGTTGAGGAAAGTGAGAATGAGAATGAAAGGAAAGAAAGGTTGCATTGACTTTTGTTCTCTGGTGAATCCTCGTTCCAGCAGTTGAATCGACTCCTTGAGTGTATATTGTATATGTAAAGGCCAGAGAGAAAATGAGAGGGCATTTGGACAAAATGTAAAAACAAGCGTAAAGTGTGTAGACTGCATATATGTACAGTATACATATATAGAAAAAGGAAGAGGCCGGGGAGAGGCCGTTAAAGTTGAAGAAGGAAAAAAGGGGGAGAAACGCAGCAGCAGCAGCAGCTTGAGATCCTTGAGTGAAGATTGTCCATTTTATGTGGACGCGTAACGAAGCGTGCAAGGGCCCCAGGAATTTTCAATATTTTTCCACGTGAAGAGCGTGGAAAAACGGACGCAGGAAAGCAGATGATCACCAGCTCCAGCTCCAGCTCCCTCATTCCCTTTTCTTTCTTTCTCTCTCTGTCTTACTGTCTTTTCTCTCCAGTTTTTGTCCTCCAGCTTTTTATTATATGTTTGAATTCCCCTCGTGTGAATACACTTATACATGTACGCACATTGCACATACAGAGAAAAAAGTTGTTCTGCTGCTCACTTCCTCACGGAATCATCCATCCCGAATCGTGTGTGTGTGTACAGTGTACAAGTGTCAGCATTTTATGTGTGGAGAAGATGTGCTCTTGATATACATATCCAGACTAAAATAATATTGCACAAATATAAACAGAAGAGAGAGTTTTGCGCACATAAAGAAAAAAGAGATAAAACAGAGAGGGAGAGTAAAAGTGAAAGTGAACAGGAAGATGTTCGTATAGTCCATATCTCACAGTGCTCTCTTCCATTTTTTCCAGAGTCTAGATAGCTGAAAGCCGGACGCTTTGAACCTCTTGAGTCGACAGACGACAGCGGCAACTATGGCCCATGATTCACATGAAGGAGAAAGTGTCAATATATATATACCGTGTCCATGAAGAGAAAGCGGAGATGGGGGTAAAAAAGGGTGGGAGGGGTGAAAAAGTTGCGTATTTTTGTGCATGTTGCAGCTTATGCAGTAATTGGAGAGAAACTCAAAGGCTATTGCACGCATAATGATAATGCCGAAACCTTTTCTTTTCAATAAAGTGCGACAGGCATTGAAAATTTTAATTGACAAGTTTTGATTGTAGTGTCATCCATTTGTGTTCGGTGTGTGTGGAAATGTTCATTTCCCGTCTGTAATTGGCAATGGCCACATTGTCTCAATAACATTATATGTAACATGGCTGTATATCTGTTTCCATGGTCATATCCGGAATTATTATGAGGAAACAAATAGGTTAGCTAATTTAAATCGAGGAATATTCACAGTAGTTACATTACATATACACAATAGCGGAGGACTTGAATTCAATCTGACCCAATACAATACAAATTGGTGGATGCAATACTTACATAGTGGAGAATTGTCCAAAGAATGGTACAATAAAATAAAATGAATCAAAAGGAAGGATAAGAAGAAGAAAAAGCAGGCAGGCAGTCAGTCAGTGTGAGCTGTAATGAGAGTCCGTGATCCATTCAACATTGTATATTGTGTGTGTGTGTGTGGGAGAACGGGAGTAGAGTCAGCTTGTCTCTCTCTCTCTCGGCGGTCGTAGTGGTGGTTGGTGGCATTTGTGGAAATGAAACTATGCATGAATTTGGACTTTCAACTGACTCTCCGAATGAACCAAGTTTGGTGCTGTGTATACATACATATGTATGTATGTATAGTGAAAGCGGAGAAAAACAGGGCATCCCAAAACAGCAGATGAGAGAATGAGCGGAACTCAAATCCATTTGAAATGCACGCACATGGAATAATAATGGGCAAGCAGAATGACAGAGCGAGAGAGAGAAAGGCCGACAGACAGGCAGAAATCTCAAATTTTCTCATATATGACTTTGAATGGAATGGAATGGATGGATAGAAAGGAAGCGGAGCCAGTCAGAGCCAGACCAGTTAAAAATCCAACAGCCAACCCCAAAACTCGAGTCTGAAAATCCAAAACTCAAACTCAAATTCAAATCCTAATCCAGACCTGAACACGAACACGAATACGAGTACGAGCCCAAAGCCGACTTTGAATCCAAACCTGACTTTTTCCCTATGCCTCGTTTGGTCGTCCCTGACTTTCACTTTCTCTTTTCGCTTCTCCACCCACGCAGACACACAATGAGGAAGAAGAAGCAGAGGACGAGGACGAGGACAACAGACCGGAAAGAGGAAGCCCAGCTCATTTTGCGAGCAAAGTTGGAGGTGGATTTGAACCTTTATTTGAATTTGACTTTGAATTTGAATGTAAGCAATGTATACAGCATACCCTGCACTGTATGATGTGAAACCATATCCATACATACATAGGAAATGATAGACAGGAGAAACGCTTGTGTTCGGTTTCCCGGGTTTCTGGGCTCAGGTTTGGGTTTGGACTTGGACTTGAATATGAAGTTAAATTTGGATTTGGGTTCAGGTTCGGGTCTGGAACTGGAAAACCAAAAGGCAAAGGGCCATGTGGAACAACCGCGGATGGTTGTTCAAATTCATTGAATTATCTCAGTGTGTGACCATCCTCTACCTCTCTGCTTTCTCTCCTACCTCCTCGTTAAAGGGAAAGTCTCCTTGGATTTCGGTGTAGCGTCCGTGTCACAGGGAAAAGTGACAACCTTTGTCGATGCTTCCTCTCCGTCCTCGCGAGATGATCCAGGAAGATGACACAAATATGTACGTATGCATGAAAATGTGTAATATGTACGTATGCATACTGAGGAACAGGTTAAACACGCCGTTAACCGTCCATAATAAGGAAATCTGAGGTCTCGACGTTGACGATGAAAGGAAGTCTAATGTAATGTAATATTAGAGTTCGGAGAAAGCAGAGCAATCTCCGGTAATTTAATGGGATGTAATGCCATGTAAATTGAGGAGTGTATTCCGGAAATATTATAACGTGGCACCAGATGTTTGAATGTCTGACTGTCACATCATTTCTCCCATTTTTTCCGTTCAAAATTAATTTCAAGCCAAATCTTGACTAGTTTGATACAAAGTAAGTATGGACATCTGTTTAAAGACAATAGACAAGGATGCCTTAAAATGTAAGTTGTCGTTTGGTTGTCTCTCTGTGATTTTGTACGAGGTGTCAATCTGCCCATAAAATATTCCTAATAAGGGACTCCTCGAATGACTGTTAGCAGACACGAGGCCATTTCGGTTTGAATGGCTCACAATTTGATACATATTCTAATGGGCGCGGAATTAAAGCAGAGACGGTGCTGCTGAGAATAATGGAAATAGGGAAATGAATCCATTGTCGTTTTACTCACTCACTCACTCGCACTTTATATCCAAAATCCAACCTCAGACCAAATCCAAGTCCAAGTCGAAATTCAAATTCAAATCCGAATTCAAATGGTAAGTTAATGGGAGGAGGAATTCATTGAGGAATTCAGTCCGCCACACATCTTGTGCGTACGGGTGTGAAAACCAGTTCTAGACGAAGACCAAGAGGTATCCTGTGATGAGATGAGAAGCAGCAGCAGAAGAAGAAGACGATGCAGTTGAGCTGGATATGTTCTCACACTATTCAACATGCATATATGTGCATATCGCTCTGGTTTCGTCTTTGCTTTTAGCCTCGACTTGC
>JAQIVE010000691.1:0-32960 GCA_034698285.1 Sminthurinus bimaculatus | reverse complement strand
AAGTCCTTTAGTAACAGCAAAGTGATTAAAAATTATTAATAACACATAAGTACATTGTGAAAGAAAGACGAGAGAGAGAGAGAGAATGCGAGCAGCGCGGGAATAGCAAAGCGATTCACTCGCGCTGCTTTTAGTTTTCTCTCTCTCCTGAACAAACATGCTTCATATTGCAAGACTTTTTAGACTTTTTATTGTGTTCTTTGCAGAATAAAATACGATCGGTAAACTAAAAGGTTTGCATGAACTATACGGTTTTACTTTCATATTTCATATTTTATTAATCAGTAAAATGTTATAAACACCGATGAAGGGTCAAAAATTTAAAAATGAGCATTGAAACTGAGCGTCGAATTAAGGTTTTAGAAAGAACTAAATAACAGCGAACAATGTATAGAAAAAGGGCAATACGAAAGGTAAAAAGTCAACCAGTGCCGTTTGCTTGTAATGGACTCAAGGCCGAAGTATTAGGCAAAGATTTAAAATAAGTACGTAAAATTATAGCACGTATTTACAGATAAGAAACGAAACATCTGTTTTGTTCCAATTTCACAATCTCCAATACCTATACGTACTGGTCCTGGTTTACGTGGAACAAGCCTAGTACACTACTTCCACTAATACAAACATTAGTCCCAAAATACAACATAACATATGACATATGTAACTAGAAAATTGTAAATGTATGGCGAATAAAATTTCATCCATTCTCGTTTTGTGTAACATATTTCAAACATTCTTTGGAAAGTTTCTCCTCGGTTATTTTTCGACGGAGTCGAAGCGACACTAAAGCATTCTTCCTACTTTTAACATCATCTCACTGATTATGCACGTGTAAATATTCTGACATAATAATCCTTGATCTTAACAATACGTAAATTAGTACATTTTCGAAATGGTAAAGAAACTAAAACAGAAGCTAAACAGCTAGCTATGCAGATACAGGGATATAATGGCTGAAGTGAAATGCCACGTGTGTAATGCACGTACATATATATATTTCATTACATATACATGTCACAACGCAGACCGAAGCCACTTGATACGACCATTATGTGTAGAAGCTCAAACATAGTGAACTCAACCTACGAGTCCAAACTTCGAAGTTTGGACTACATTCCTTTCCGTCTTTTTACTTTGCAGTTGCTAGTTCCCTAAAAAATCGTAAATTGAATTCTAACCCACTTCTACTACAGTGTATACATACTTGTGAGCCATCAACAAGTGTCTAAGCATAATTTGTTTGTATACCTTGAGATATCGGATACCAAATCAAGTGTTGATTTCTGACTCTGGACGCTTTGCATATAAATATTTGTCATTCTACTGCGCTTTTAATCCAAGTATTCATTCATTTGAGCTAAATAGACCTTATTAAAATTAGATACAATGCTGTATTGTCTATTGTACATGCATTTTATCTACTACACATGAGAACATAAATATTCTTTTTCTTCATTTTCCTTCGGCAACCTATTCAATTACGAATCACAAAACACTTTTACCTACACTGTCTTCCACGAATCTCTGTTCCAGGTAAGCGAATCCTTGCCACGGCGCGAAATAGAATAATTACGTATGTACATATATCCTAATTTACCCCGAAATCAAATTCGAGAGGGGAATTCAAAAATCAAGGATTCACAGAACAGAGATTCGTGGAGGACAGTGTATGTATTTTTATGCTAAAAGTTGGCCTGGTTCTGGGCAAACAGGCTCTCATCAGTACGGAGCCAGAACGGGTAGATTTTATTTATTATTTTAACATTGATACTAATAATTATTGTACTATCATTACTACGTTACCGTAACCTTCAACTCCTTTTACGAAGTTACAATTTATGTACAATCTGAGCGCGAGCCAGCGGATAATTTAGTTGATACGGAGCACGGGTGGACTGTTTGTACATCATTATAAAAAATACAAAATTTCCTGTATTTGTCTGGGCAGTAATAAAAATTAATGCCTAATGATAATAATTGTGTACATTAATTTGCATAGCGTATCTTTTACACCTATTATAATTCTCTGTCTCTCTCTTGAGATAACACTTTTTACTTACTCCTTTAAAATCCTATTGCGAAATTCTCAAGCCAATCAGCAAAATTATTATGCACAAAAGTATCTAAACAGGGAAATATTGCATTATTATGGAAGTGTTTACTGCTGGATGCTCAACTTGATGTTGGGAGTTGGGAGACTTGCTGTATGTGAGCCAAATAAATCTTCATAAATTCATCCTAACATGGGCAGCAAAGCATATACATAGTGCACCTGACATGAGTAGTAGTTGCATATTACTATAAAAACAGCAGTGTATTTTACAGTACTTATTATAAATGCAAGTAAATCTATTGACTCATTTACGGTAAATGTTTTACTATCTTCCGACCAAACAAACATATTATTATTACATGGATCTCTCCATCATTGAATTTAGGGAGATGTTGACACCAGGCCAATAAATGGCCGTAAAGTTATATTATTATGTATCTAAAAACTTTTCATGTGATCTCTGCTGATTACAAACTACACACTACGAGATAAGACAAGAATATAATTCGGACATCCCCACTGTCAAATGTACAAGCTGTGGATTTCAACTAATTGAATTGTTTTCCTAATAAATTACCCATTTCCCTTGTACATATTGCCATAATTTCTGTGATGATAATACATGATACATACATAATATTCACAATACTTTTTATCCCATAAAGTTCAAATTCCAATTATTTCACACTTTACACGACTGTCAATTTTAGACATATTTTCTCCCACTGACGTAAATACTTCATGTATGTTTAATATTATGTTATATTGTATTTTTAAAAGTATATTATATAAGTACAAAGACCTTTGCATTTAAGTAAGTCTACCTACCTAAATCATAAATAAAATTTGAATAAGTTGCAGAAATTTGCAAACTCATGTTTCGGTCATCATTTCTCCCCACATCTCACAGCAGATTAATTGAAATTTACTGTATTTGTATGGTAATGGAAATGAAAAGATGTGAAAATAGGAATATGTAATAGTTACATGGTATCAGTATTCTAATTTCTAATTACCTTATCTAACTATTATCTATTGATGCCAAAATAGTAAAATAATAATCTGAAAAGGTATTTCAATTTCAACCCCAATTTCTGTTCAGCCCTCAATCACCATACACAGAAATTAACCATGTAATACAGCTAATTGCACCAGCATAAATAAAGATATTAATTTAAACATACTTAATGCATTTTATTTATATTTATGTGACTGCGTGAAAGTTTTCGCCAAAACTGCAAGCTTCATTCAGTTAATTTATTATAATACCATTAAGTATGTATGTATATAGGCATTTTTCCTCATCTCACCCTAATGAAGTACTTCCATTACTGCTATACAAAAAATATGTAATATTAATATGCCTTGTCCACCCCCTCCAAATTGCATGTACATTTTTAAATGTTTTATTATATAACTAATAACTATGCAATTTACTATGCAGTAACTAACTATTATGCAGTTGTCTCAATAAAACGCTTGTTGCATCCTCTTTGCCACTGAATACTGAACATTAAAACTGAAATGTTCAGCTGCAGTCGCATTTATTGTCACAAATTCTAAACTCTACCTAGAGAGTAGACTAGAAATAGAAATACATACTGTACATATTGTACATAATGCATATAATATATTTCTATGTTGAGAATAAATAGTAAATTGGCTTTTTGACTGTGTGAGTCGCAATGTGATCAACACGAACCACCAAAACCACAAACACAATAACAACAAGACAATAATAGAAGGAAAAACGAACGGCGGCAGACAGACAGATAGAGAGAAGATGAAAAGGAGAATTGAAGAGATGCAACTCTATCCTATACAGATACTTTTCGAGTTGCACAATTGAAAGATGATCTCAAGTTGTACCAAGTACAAGTAAATACATAATAATATGTATGTCTATCTGTATTCTGTGTTATACTGTGGAAATTTTTTGTATGTGTATGCATACTATAATGTACACTTACTTTTACATACTTTCGAGTTAACAATAGAATCATCAACTACATAAAGTCGGATAAGTAGTCAAAAGTACGGAGATATTATGCTCTTTGTGTAT
This sequence comes from Sminthurinus bimaculatus, assembly GCA_034698285.1. NCBI lineage: Eukaryota > Metazoa > Arthropoda > Collembola > Symphypleona > Katiannidae > Sminthurinus > Sminthurinus bimaculatus. Next base: position 28,845 of record JAQIVE010000691.1, on the reverse strand, counting down.
GTATGTATAATACTGATATACGCAATAATTGAAAATAATATGTAACTACTTATACTTTATACTGTACACATTCGTTCAGTGTAATACATGAACGTTTCTCGTCTCGTTTCCACATAACGATAAATAAAGTATTACTCGTTCATGATGATCCTCAAAAATGCAGAGACTAGGACAGCACGACATCATAATGTAGCTAAAGATATAAAATATACAACATTATAATAATGCATCATGTCTTTTTCTACATTATGTGAAAGAAACTTTTCTGTCAATTCAACTCACGATGTTATATTTATATTTCTTGAATATATACATGAAATATGTTAAACGTGTAGTTGACATGTCTATTTTTTCTACATATTGCAATATATGTGAGAGGTTTTTATTCGAATCCTCTAGGATCCTCTCTACATAAAACATTGAGTAGGTAAGGGTTTAATCTTAGCTCACCTCAAGCTCAACAAAGTATATGTATACATGTCCATTGTTCACGGTTCATCTTCCATCTTTATGCTTTAAATTCCTTCAAGGATCCACTATGATAATAAGTATTGATACCCTGAAGCAAATAGTTTTCAAGTCCCATAAGTCATTCCTGGATGTTTATATTAAGTATTCTCTTATTTCCCCCTTTTAGTTCTATCCAGGATCCAGATAGCTTTTTATATGCATCATACAACTATAAAGTATGACGACGACAAGAACACGTAAATGTTTTTTCTTTCCCCCTTTTCTTGTCCGATCTTTGTATATCATGATCTCTCCCTCGTCAACAATAAGAAAATTGAGACATAATTCCTTTGAAAAAAAGACGGCGAATGTCAAAGGGAACATTCTTTACTCTTCACCATTTACCATAAACAACAGTGTGTGGAATAAATTGGAATTTGCCCATATGTTATTTTTTATAAATTATAATTATTAATACATAATATTATATTATTATTATATAAGAAGAGCATTTTATTTATCAGAGAACCAGAAACCAGAATGTTTTTTCTTTCATCTAAATCTCTGTACATCCTTCTTATATGTTATACTGATATGTACTGTTGAAAAAGCAAATAAAACAAATGAAAGCTCGAGAATCGAGAATCTGAAAATCGAGAGCCGTCTGCATGCACCAAGCGTGTAATCATGACACGACGACGACCACAGCCGCAGACAACAGACAACTCCAACAACAACAACAATGTACTAAAAACTAAAACCAAACCAACATCATCATACATACAGCAGCTAGTTCCCCATCAAATGGAATAAATCATACGTTTTATTAGATCATTACAGTTGAAAGTTGACCGCGTACCGCGTGTGATCAACAAAAAAAAATATCTAAAAAAGTATTATATCTATATTATGCAAATGTGAATCTGACCAGACTCAATGTCTCAAATTATTGGCCGACCGCAAACTTGTCATATTATGATAATCAGCACAAGAAAATACATAGGAATAAGGAGAATTCTCTTGAGGAAAAGGAAGAGAGGAAGAAATGCGAAGAAACGAAAATGAAACTCAAAACGTTCCAAATACCAAATACCAAGGGCTTACATCATATTCATATAATATTATTAGGTTTATCTTTTCTTTCTCCTTGCTTTAAAAGGGAGTGCAAAAATACAACGGTAATATTCACATTCACATTGTTTTGATTAGCTGAAGATTTGAAGATTGAAATGTTACACTTTTCCGAGAACTCCCAAGAATCATTTGAAAGGAAAGGAAAGAGTTGATAATTAATAATTAATGAGAGTTGAGGTTGTTCTGTACGGTCAAGTCCTTCGAATTTGAACATTTGTAAAAAAAAACGTATACGCACGTGTGCTCTTGGCCTGTCAAACGCCTCGTGCTGTCTACGGTCACATTTGCATATAGAATATGTGGGTGGCATGTCAAACTGAGGAAAACGTACATGATATACTCTGATGTATTCTGGTACGTTCTGCACTTTTAATATATTCGGCACCATGATATCGAATTTTGAACCACAATCATTGCAAATATTTTTTGGTTCCAATTTCCAATTGAAAAATGTAAAGAATAATATTTTATGACATGTTATACAATTACACGGTATTTCTTGGATTAGATTTTGCAAATCAACAGTACATGTACATTGTACATACATACATGCATAAAAGAAAAAACTCGGCATGACATGGATGAGTCATCAATATTGACGATGATAAGGAGCATTAATGTCAATTAGACTTTTTATCTCCCTCAAAGACGTTTCTCTCTATTAATCGGATAATGTGAGCAATAAGCATTTAATCCTTGATTGCAGATTCTGAATATACAATATACAATATATTATGTGTATTATAATATCAGTATTTTATGTCTACAATTTACCTGTAGTGCAGGCATACTTATCGGCAATAATCTGTGAATTTGTAGATATAGTTTGTAGGCAGGTAGTTGCCAAAGGATAATCAGAATCATAGGATGGAATGACAAGTCAATTATCGTAATAAAATTCTCTCATCCTTCTAGGCCTCTCAATTTCTTTCCTCCATTTCATTTGGGTGTGCTGCTGACTGCTGACCACTCAAATTTAAAATTCGAAACTTTGTTTCTTTTTAACCTGACGATGAGTCGTCCGATCTTTGATTTGATATCAACCTCACATTCTCTACATGCATTCGATGCCAATGCACTTATATGAGATGCTAAATGGACAGTGATTTTCGATAGGCAAAATTCTTATCAATCTTCCTCGTTCTTGACGATGTTCGCATTTCGCATGATGTGTGTAATGTATCGAAAACTGAAAATGGAGCGAGCAGGTAATTATTAATGTGGTTAAAGTATTATATACGTTATACGTTAGGAAAAGTTCCAAAGGGACTGAAGATTGAATATTGACACGAAAAAGTTTGCATATTTCCTATAGCTATCTTCCACTTTTCTGCGTAGGCCTCGTCCAAGTTTTAAGGTTCGAATTTCAATTATTTCCCATTTTCAAAGTAAACAGCAAACAACGCAATCGGACACGCATCTTTGTAAGATTTGTGATAATTACAAGCAGCATACTTAATATGTATAATAACATGTAATTGCACAGTATTATGTGTTATTATTTATTATTTATCTGCCCAACTACACAAAAAAGGCCTGATGACTGATGACTTTTCATCTTGAATTTCTTGATTGATTTTTTGCCCAAGATTCGTATACTACACAATAATATACAGTGCATTATATGAAACCATCGAAAGTCATCCGTATCACACATCCCATCATTTTGCCTACCACGCCACACCATGACAAATGGCGTGCTATCACATTTAAACTGCAAAGCTGTACGCTATACATGAGGATGTGGGAATAATTATTATCGTTGCATCAAAAATCGCAAATTGAAAATTAAAATTGTAGCCTTTTCGCGTGTGCGAATACATAGGAAAGCAAGTCAAGTAACTATAATATGAAGCTAAAATGGAGAGAGATGTATGTGCACAGTGTACAGGTGAGAGAATGGGAGAAATTGAGAGTGAAACAATTAAAATGTAAATATTGACAAGGGATCGTCTCCTGCTTGTCTTTGTCTTTTGATTTGAAGATTTTTCATTCACCCATCACAATTTTCACCACGACACGATTTTGTCGAGCATCAGCACAACAAGAAGAAAATAACATGAGCAATCAGCATCAACAGCCTTGTTTATATTTATGTGTATACAGATCTGTAATCTGCACACTGTACATTGTAAAAACTTTCATTAGACGGAACTGCCTCGATTTTCACTCTTTGTAATTTGTATCTGGAATATTTATCAACACATACAGTTCAATAAAAATCCAAGTACAATGACTACCGAACTGTTAGACAGCCACAGATATTTTACCACTGTATGTATAAATTGTACAATAAATTGATGAATGTCCGTGTATGATTTCACTGCACATTCATCAAAGGAGCACTCCCAACTCCAACGAAGCTCATCTCATCCATCTTGATCCATTCTATTAGTATTAGCCACATATTAGTACGTAGAATAGATACTGAAAAGGATCCGAGTCGTCTGGTTTCAATCAATTCTCATTCAGCCATTTATTGATTCAGTCTCCTTATTGCACTCTCTGTCAGTCAGTCAGTAAGTCAGTCGACTGTGATTGACTTTACATTTTGTATCGATCTCCGCAGCACTATTTTCTCCCTCTCTCTTTCTCTCTCTCTGGTACATAAATATCAATTGATCAATCTTTCTCCCTTTATGTCTACAGTCTATGTGCATGTTTAACATATAATATGCATGAAAGAGGTCAAAATCCTTCTTGTCATGTCATACGTACGAACTACGAACTACGGACATAAACATGAGCATGTTCATGTTCTTGAGGCATCTTTGTCTCTGTTCTCTGTTATGTTTTCGTATGTATTTATGTATATGTGTGCGTGTGAACACACGTCAGAATAAGAGTGCTTTTTTTGTGTGTGGACGGAAGAGCACATAAGATTATGAAAAGATGATCTTCTTTTTCTTCTCCGTCTCATCCTCATCATCAAAAGTTCATTATATTGCGTTATATGTTTATATCATACGGGGAGAACTCAACCGATTAAAGTACAGTCTGTGATTATTATTATTAATGCACATTAACTTTGTTTGTCTATGCATAATACTGCATAATACTGTGGCTGTGGGTGCTCAAGCTCATAAACTCACAAGAAGAGGATTAGAGTAATAATCATCATCATATCATAATAGCAATAATAACTATATTAAGAAGAAGAAGATACTGTATTATATTGTATATATGATATAATCAATTAATAATAAGTGAAAGCCCTCTGTCATTATAACAATATGAATGATGTCATATCATATATTATCTTTTTAATGCTGAATGCTGACCAAGAAGATTTGAGTACCTTAAAAACAATTTTATTATAATAATGGCTTTGGATTTTGGATAGTGTGCGATTGCATGTTACATTTTGTTACTTCATAAGTCATTCATAACGGAGAGGAGTCGAAAAACTCAACGATTCATAATTTATGCCACTCTGTCCTGCTGGACTTTTAAAGTTGGACAGTCCAAAAATAAAACAAAGCAAAAACCCCTTCCGTTTCCTTCGTCTATCTGATAAATTCACCTCAACGCTCTCCGCTTATATTACGCATTATATTTTGATACAATTCTATATCTCGTATCATCTTTGTCAATGACAATGCTTGGTTTTTCGGTTTTGGTTCATAGACTAGAACAAAAACTTTTCCCCTCTTCTTTCATATCTACATACGCACAATATTCCTCCCGCTTCAAAACCTTTGCTTTTTGTCAAAGGCTCATGAAGTGATAGGTATTAATTTTATTCAAAATTTTAACGCAACGTCCAAGCAGCTTGTTTTTCTCGTAATTATTATGCAAAATCCAAAATTTATTATTGTTCCTGAAACTCCTTTGTATGCTGAACTTAAAATTTTCCTACAGTAATAATAAATGAACTTCCTCTAGAAAGAACAATGCATCTGGACTGCCAAGACACTAGAAGAGACACTTTGAGAAGAAAGTATTGTACAATCACAGTAATAAGTATGATGATAATAATGATAATTATTCTAGTTAACTCGAGTTTCAATTTGTATTATTTGTTTCAATCGTCGGATGGGTGGGAGTGAGATAAAAATGTATATAACTAGGTATAAATATATATAACTGGAATTTCTTTTGTTTCTTCTGCTCTTACATAATAAACAGTCAAAGTATGAAGTAATAATAGTAATAATACACGATCATAGTTAAGAAGGTGCCATAAATTCTTGGTAATAACAGCAAAACAATAATAATAATAATAGTTGGTAATATGACACTGCAGAATATCTTTCTTTTTCTCTAGTAAGTTTGTGTGTGTGTGTGTGTTCGGTACCATCGTCAAATGACTTGTAAACACGCCTCGAATTCCTATACAGTTAAATATCTAATAAAAGAGATGGAGAATCCTCCCATTCCCGTCTATCTATTCCTATCTTTCTCTATATTCTATACATCTTTCTCTGTCTGTTTTTTGTCTCTTGTTCTACTTTGAAATTGGTTACCTAAAAGGGTTGACATGAAATGCATCATAAATAGATATAGCTATGTATAATATGTCTACATTTTACACTTTACACACATGCAAGTGATACACATAATAAATTTTCATTTAGCGAGATGAAAGAGAAAGAAGGGCTGTTCATCATCATAAAATATACGCAGGAACAGATGCCTTGCGATAAATAGCCTCTCATCTCGCACATGGACTTTCACACACACACACACATAATATTCGTCGTACATAGATTATAATATTATGCACTTACTTACTCACACACAAACACACATATGTACAGTCACAAATGAAGACGGATGATGAGAAATGGAAATTTGCATGAGGCCGAGACTCCTTCAAGTGAGAGAAAATCAGGAAAAAACATATCCCAAAAAGGCCCGAGTCTACACATTTACACATTATAATATAATGTAGTATAATGTAATAATCTTAATGCTGAAAATGAGTGTGTACAGTATACATACAATGTTTAATGTAATAAATGTGTTTGTACAAAACGAAGATTCCTAATTCACTTCTCACTTCAACTCTCTCATCAACGCGACTTAAATGCGTACACAGTCTTTGAGATGGATTTGGAAGGTGAGAAATTGAAGGCACTATATTGCATGCATACATACATGCATTATACATAGAAATTTGTGTACATTTTGCAGTTGGAAGAGCTCTGGCTGCTCGGACTTGCTCCTCGTCAAACAATATTACAGCTCAGATTTCACGAGCGTTGAATATTATACACATTTTTTCTACTGTAAATTGTACAGTACCAAATACAAAATGTATCTTGTACAATCCACATCTTCACGTCCGTTTTTGCATTGTCTCAATCAAATAAGGGAAAAATTTAATAGTCGAGAAGAAAACCAAGACATGTTTGTGGATAAACAAACCCTTGCAAATTATACATGGGTCGTCCATTCATCATCCCATTTAATATGCTCATCCCTCCACATTTCCCATTTTTCACGAGCCAACAAAAGAATGAATGAATGTGACGAAATGCTCCGCGTGTATCTATTATGTATGTATTTATGTATGAATAAACATTCAAATAAAAAAATTCTCCTTGTACATTGTAACTATACATACACAATGAAACCATGCAGATACATATATAAACAGAGCCGGGCGGAATAACTAATAAAAAACCATGTTGTTCAGGGTTCATGGGCGATGCACTGGAATTTCACTCTAAACCCGAAATTGTAATCCAAATCCGAATCCGGCCTGGGAAAAAATTCGGATACCATATTTTTCAACCTCCTGTTTACTCTTTCATCTATGACTTTCTATGTACGTACGTACACCTACTTTTTCGGATTCTACATGCGGCGGATATGGAAAAGGGGATTGTGAAAGGAACCGGAAAAATGTATGTATAAAATATAGAGAAAAGAAGACAAAAACAGCATCATTTACTTATACTCTTGTATTTTGACTTTGACTGTGACATTGGCTCTCGGAACGGGATTCTGGATAAAAAAATAGGAGGAATGGAGGGAGAAGAGACCAAAGTTGAAAATTTATTGCTGGAAACTCCTCCACTCAGATTCATTCTCTTGGAGGGATATTTATGTAGGAAAATAGGTGATCTTTTGTTCCGTCTCGTGGGGAAAAATGGGGAAAAATACCTCAAGTTCCACACTATTGCACGTTCATCTTTCCTCTTGATCTGCTCCACTCGCTGTATACATGCCCGTACTTTTTTCTGTTTTTTCTCCCTTCCTTTTTTTCTACACCCCGCTACACAGATTTCATTTCATTTAAAGTAAAGTAAAGAGTAAAGTATGTAGAAAGTAAAGTACAAAATACAAATATAAATACAAATACACCGAGTCAACATTTTGCTCCTCTTGCAGATTGACTAATACTGCTCGACAAGTCCTTCTCCTCCCTCTTCCTATTATTATAATGTACACATTTTTTCCATTCTCCACTCCATTCTCCATTCTATTCCATGTACAGTATCTGTATTTATCCAAGGCAGAGAAAGGGAAGGAGACAGGACGGACAGGCAAACAGGCAGGCAGACAGACAGATAGAAAGAAAGAAACATGGAGAGTGGAAAAGACGCTGGAAATCAACGAGAAAAACAACATCCGACAATCCGTTTTTTACTCTTTATTTTTCCTTCCTCTTTGCTCCTTTATTCCTACGTTTGTACATTTTACATACAGTATGCAGTATGCAGTGCTGTGCCATGATGATGATAATGATGATGACTCCTGGAAAAACAGGAGAAGATGGTAAAGTATTATTATTCCGTCTAAAGTCAAAGTGAAAGGGTGGCTCATCATCGTATCACCGTCATCATCATCATCATACAAATAGATACAACTAGCTAACTAACTTACGACTACAACTTTGACGAAGGACTTCACTTCTCTCAACATTTAACATTCACTCTACACCATCAGCATCAGCAAGAGCCACCAAAGTGAAAAGGAGAGCTTTTTGAGTCTCTGTTTCTTTTCGTTCTTTTTCTTGATCGGTCTCGCATCTTCCATCTTCTAGCTCTTTCTTCCCAAGAGTGGGTACACCATAAGAAAGTAAAAAGAAGAGGCAAAAAAATCGGCTCAAAAGTCAGAGACACGGAACACACGGAGTCAAATGCGAAATACAAATGTGTCTGCACGAATTCTTTTCGGTATGCATGTACAAAATACGTATACGCATCACACACGCAGATACAAAATCGTATCCGAAAAGAAAGGCGCAGTGCACTCTACTTCTCTTTCTTTTACTTATCCGTATAAAAAACGAAGAAACACATGGTGAACTACTCAATCTGTCGAATCGAGAATGCGAAAGTCTGATGTCTGAGTCGAATTTCTGTCGACTGTCGAAAAATCTACATATTTGACTCAAGAGAGCAAGAGAGAGAAAGAGAGAGGAAGAGAAAGAGGGAGTCAAAACTCCGTGCTTGACATTTGACATCAACATTCGGATAGAGACAGCAGGACATTTTTGCCAAAGTGTGCATTTGAGGAGGAGCCTATGAGAAATACATGCATGTGTGTAAAATATAAACTTGTCAGGACGTTGTCTTCCGTTTTGATTCAATTATGAATTCCATTTCGTTTTCTATCTTATATATATGGGAATATATAGGAACTGGAAAGGACCGAGTAGGAAAAAATGGAAAAGGGGAAAGCAGTTGAAAATTATAAATTACCCGAGTCCCAACATCGATTTTGCAATAAACAATATAAAGGCTGGGCAATTTTTCCCAAGAAAATCGAAGATTCCCATGGTCCGCATACATTAATGCGCCCAAAAGTCTAAAAAAACTTGGCAAGATATTCAGAAATGGATAAAAATGCAGCCCACAGTCAAGGCAAATGCACAATACAATATGTATTATCGACTCTCTGTATTAAATCCTCAATCAACGAAAGGACAATTCGATTTACTTCCTTCTTAAAGTTTGTTCATGTTATGATTTCCAAAAATATATTTTATCTACAACATATCTTCAAAGACATTACACATTACACATAGTACACACAGCTTGCAACAAAACTAATATTTTGGACATTTATCAGTATTCATTCTTGACTCTTGATACTGGTGAACTTTGTTTTAAACATGCCCAAAAGATTTCTCTTGTGTTCGGTGACACGCACCTTTGACCTATCAAAACACAGATAGTCTCATATCATACAATGTACAATATGAATGAGAAACGAAGATAAGTGGGGAGAGGGGAAACCAATATTCTGTATTCTCAACTCGTCGTGTAATGTATAAAACATGATTTTTATGATTTAATCAAATCAAGAATGATTTTTGGTTCTTGTACTCTTAAACCAATTCATGTAAATTTCACTCTTATCTATATTTAACATTTAAAAGCAAGTTAATGCATTAAATATAGACATTTACAGTAGAATATTCTATATGCTCTCACGACTCACTCGTTCATTCATTCATTAATTCATGTTGCCTTTTACTTATACATTCAAATTCGACTTTTTTTCATATCCTACATTCTAGCATTTTAGTTTTCAGCTGCGTAATAGTGTATAAACACAATATATACATAATACATCGTGTACCTACATCATGGAAGAGGACATGGAAGATATATATGATCATATTGAGATTTTTGAGTAGCTGTACAGTATTTTTGCAGCTGAAAAAACAATGTGTGCTTTGTTCCTCAAAAAACGAGTACAACACACACACACACAAGAAGCAAGCAAATGTATGTTTTTCTAATATGCGATGCATTAGCATTAGATACACACAACATGGATGTGAAAAAGTATCAGCATTATTATCAGCATCGTCTTCATGCTCATCATCATCATCATCATCCGCATCCACATTGCTGTTAGGATTAACATGCATTTTAAAAGGCACATTAGGACAAGCTCGTGTGTCGTGTCCCCCACGTCGTCGACGTTCCGTACTTGTCGACGCACCGTCATTATCAACATCAATACTTCATCTCTGTACAACTATACACATTTTACATTGTATATTATTGTATTGTAGTCATAATGTATGTATACGTTTTTCAATGTGGATTCCAATATGGAAAAAAATTTGTCTGACTTACCCACGAAAAAATTTCGAGTCATATTATCATCACCATCACTATATCATGAAATGAAACGAAGGAACTGGGATGATGCTACTAAATATAACTAACGGTTTCTTCCTGTTCTATCCCTCCATTGTTTATTTAACATTTAATATTATATTGTTTACTATAGCGAAAGGTCTTCCATCTTCTAATACGATCGTAATATTAATGAATGGCCATTCTGGGCCATACATTCATATTACAGAGATGGTATTCATGCCGAGAAATTTTCACATACATACATTGACTTGACATCATCGGTATTCGGTCAGTGCAATATGCTAGCAATTGTCATCCAAAGGAACAATACAATGGTTATAAATGCAAAACCAACCGTGGGGTTGGGCTATTAGTTTTAGGTATTAGCATTGTATGTAATTTTCTCATAATTGCATAAAGTATAATGAAAAGAAACAACTAATACGATTAGGGTTAGGTATCTATATGTATCTAAAAGTCCCACGATTGGCATCACCTTAAAGGTGTAAATATGTTTACAATAATCGGACCTTTGAGAAGGTGAGCCCTTTTTGTTGTCAACATTATTTGTTGTCAACTTGTCACCCTCACCTTAATCCAATTAGCGCAAAAAGAGGGCAGTGTGACTATAAATTATACATTATACCTAGAAGAGGCAGCCTTTTCCTAAAATTTAGAAAATTTCCTGTACACACATAGATACTTTGATTTTTGATTTGACACCCAATGGTCAACTGAGTAAATTGTATAGACAAATTGAATAGCTTTATTATCAGCAGAGTAAGCAAAACATACTCAAAATCTGATTTATTTCCTTGTCAAAGCTTGTTCATTTGTTCATACACAAAAACTTTCCAAGAAAATTGAAGTGTCTTATTTGTACCTTCTTCGTATTGCTAGTTCTTGTCCCTGTCCTAATCAGGAGTTTAATAAACAAATACATACAAGTGTAATAAATGATAGTCCATCATACATGTAGCTGCATTTGTATTATTGTTATCAGTTATCAGGATGTTGCATCCCATCGCATCGTCCTCTTGATTTCACGCACATGGCTTTGATTAACATTTAACATCATCATAAAACACGTGTTTAATGAAGCCTGTGTGCCATATTATTATTACAATTTAGGCAAGATATTATTTTTTTGTTGGAATAAGAAATAAAACTGATGTCAAAATTGATACTGTCAAAAACACTAATTCGCTAAATTCTAAAGGCTAAACGATGCGTATTTTCTCGCCATACATACAAGCAGAGAGGAAAAGGAAAAGAAAAAGTAAATTCACATGTGGACTGTTGACTTTTATAAATGAATGTTTAAAATTCTGCTGCATTCTGCATAATATAATAACATGTATGCATGTACTTGTAACAAAAGTGTAATAAATATACCTTTGTAATACACATGTTATGTTTACAGTTTACACATTTACACGATTGATATTCTACTCACACATACACACACACAGCTTTCCTCGCAACAAAATACATGTACAGTGTACAATAACAACAACAACGGACTGCGGGGGAGTTTCCATAATGAATACTAAATTAGTTGACAATCTCGCACACATATCTATGTACACTGTACACACATACAACACATGAAAATGGTGTTAAATGTTAAACGCACACCGTTTTGACATAGTGCTTGGTGCGTCTAATGTGTTTTGTTTACATATTCTCGTTTCATTTTCCTTGTCTAAAAATACATATACGTACACACGAAGTAAACGAGGGATGTGTATAGTGTATACTGTAAACGTAAAAAGAAAAATATGTACGGGCTAGTAAACTTATCATTCGTATTATATTCTATTTCGGTGTTCCTTAGTTTGAATTCTAGACTCAGTCAACTTTATCGTTTAAAAAATCTGAGATTCAAAGTTTACTTTTTGCCGTTCCGTTTCCGTCCGTCGCTTTTTTCTCCCTTTATTTTCCATTTGGCTATTTTGTGTTATGGTCAATTGTCATGCAAATTTCCTCGTTCATGCGGACTCCCTCCCCACTTTTTGTTTTGAAATACTGCAGGGAATGGATCATATGTGTATATGGAAACTTCTCTGATTAGTACCAGACTGAATCAGTATTACTGATATGTACAAACATGAGGTCAGGATGTTTATCTAGTTAATGTCCAAGTCTCTCATTATAAAACATATTTTTTCTCGCTTGTTATTTTTTACTTCAATCCAGTCACCCATGCTGCCGCATTCATTTTCAATCTTAAAAACGTATGTGTATACGTGTAATCAAAATTCATAATCCTAAATTCTTAACTCTCCGGCCCTTTAAAAACACTGGCACAATATGTATAATGTATACAGTTTCATTACTTTGTCGCATCTACTTAACACAATTTTTACTTCCGTCCACTTGAAGAAGTCAACCCTGGAAAATCTGCGTAATGTTTAATGTGTAATGTGCATGAAATAAAAAATCCTAAACAAAATGCATCCTGGCTTCTCCCTCGTTCCATTGTATACACCGAATAAAAAAAAGAATGATCTGACTCACACCGACATGACTTTCTGGTTAAATGCCACTTTGTGCAAATTATATTTACAATAGTGCATATTTAATCTTAGAATGGCAGTAGCCAAAAATTGCACGCTAAACCTATTACTTGTAATTGCAAAGTGTATGAATGCGTATGTAATGTATGTATTGAAAAATATGAGGGAATGAGCCAAATAATAATAAAAACCTAGCATAATATTCCTCCCGTGTATGTATGTATCTGACTGAGGGTAAAAAATCAAAATCAAAGGACTCTTTATACATACAAAGGCACGCTGCCGGAACGAAATATCGTTGACATGATTTTGCATATCCATAAATGATAAATTTACATACGTATAATAATGATAATAATAATACAGTGTAACTCTCAGGACGGAGTACATAAAGCAGCCTCCGGCCTTTTCTGTCTGCTACCAGGAGTACAAAAAATTCAGTATTAGCCCTATTACCTAACATCGTACATATACATACATAGATACACATTTACAGCTCATATGTATACATACATATGTGAATGGAAGTGCAAAATTCTTACCCACACCCAAAATTATTTCCGCACAGGCAGAAAGCACAACGACCAAGACGACGAATCTGAATTGGAGTTTGAATTCCACGACGAACTTTGGAGGAAGACGAATTCGAAGACGAAGACGAAGACGGAGACGAATACGAAGAGGACAACGACGACGACGAATGGAGAAGAATGTACATGTAATACATACATACTACACATCATACAATGAAGAGAAGAATTGCATGGAGACTGCAAAATGGAGAAGAATAGAGTCTGAGAGAAGAGACTAAAGGATGTGAGACCACGTACATTGTAGCCTGAGTATAAAGTATACATATACATATGTAGGCATATTATAAAATACAATTCCCTTGCATGAGTTGGCATGCCATGCCATGAATTTCCTTTCCATACCACACACTCTTCGGCTATTCCAACTTAAACCCTATTTTATGTATACTTATAATATATTGTAAGTATCTGTATTACATTATTACCCAGGACAAAAGGACATTCAACGTACGCTTTTTTAACTTCAACTTAAAGTTGAAGACTTTGAGCCGTAGATTTTCTTACATATAAAAAAACGACCAAGAAAAGGCGAAAAAAGTTGCAAATGTTCTTCTTCTTCTCTCTCTCTCTCTCTCTCGCCTTTTCTCTCCCGTTTGCATAATACATGGCATTAAAATATAATAGATCCTCACGTTCTACAATCTCCAATCCGCCATTGTACAAAATGTACACAGATATATATACAATGCGTATAATTCGTGTAAATGTATTCTGGTAAAATAGTATTTGAACAGGCAAAACGTACGCCATCCACAATCCACGTATTTACAATGTACAATGAAGAAGACGAGCACAAAAGACGTTATCCATATTTAAATGTGGATGGAATATGTGTGCACATTGCACAAAGCACACGTCAATGCATTATGTATTATGTATGCTAAACTTTGGTATTAAGCAAGATTAATATTTAATATTCTACGAGAATAATATTATAGGTAACTTTTTATTTGTATACTATCATTCATATTTCAACGATCAATGTAAACGCAAGGATTCAAGTTCAAGATTTGTACTTGTAATCTTTGAAAAAATGAGAAAGTCGTCCAGATTCTTACAGCATGTGATATTATTTGTATTGATTGAAAGCTTTTGTTGCTTAATATTTGATCTTGTATGCGGAATGTACATAGTACATACACGTGTATAAACTATAAACATTATTACAATGGTAAAAAATTACACTTTCTGCATCACATTATAAATGTGCAATGCACATATAATACGTAATGTAATAAATAATAGAATTTTGGTCTCGGTTCTAAGATCTCGCCTTCAATGTCACAGTCGCTCGTCGTCTTGGCTCGTTTCGGCTCTCTCCGCTTATTACGAGGCAAAAAGTGTAAAAGCTAAGAAAGAAGAATCTTCTTCTTCTTCTTCAAACGAAGGAGGAATAATAAGCTCAAGTTCAAAGCATTGACCATCGTACATACTACATACTTTATACCATCATTGGATCGACCGTCAGAAGCAGGCACTGTAAACTAAATGAGTATCAAATGAGTGTGAGTGGAAATTCCGTGAAGTACATGCATATGTACAATGTACATCTCAGGCTCAACGCTCGTAAAGTGACCAACTAAAATATCCCCAACACAAACATGTATACAGCAGTCGAGGGTTTAATCTTTAATTTTTCTCCTCGTCTGCCACTCTTTGCTCTTTACTCTTTGCTCCACGAGCCAAAAAGCCAAAGCCAAAAAAGAACCACAGAGAGAGAGAGAGAGAGGGGACTGGAGAGTGAACCGTGACCAGGAAGAGCTAAAATAAGAAGATACGGACATGTCACATCCCCATTTATATAATGCAGTCCACTCAATTAAAAACGATCCCCCTTTTTTCTTTTTCTCCCCTTCTCTCTCTCTCTCCGCTATTCCTCTGGTTCTCTCTTTCCTCTATACGATATCAAATGATCACTAATTACAATTATCAAATTGTTCCTGCCAGACCAGCATGGAACATGGAGTATCATCACTGTATATCTTATATCTATCTAGGCACCTTTTATTATATCTATAAAGATCAGGAACCATATGGGGATATTATCTGGAGGTCTCTTCATCTCACTCCCTATTTTACACGAGAATTATATAGATACCTAACTTTATATAATATCGGTATACGTATGTGTGTATCTGGCTAGAATAAATAGCGGCAGAATAAGGAGCGACACAAGTTCAAAGATGGGGGAGCAAATATACATAATGCAGAAGATTGAAGATACAAACACTTTTTTCACTCCTCTCATTTATCTTTATATCTGATATCATCTGAAGCTTTGACCAAATGGGCATTTCATTATTATTGTGCCAGGAGTAAATATAAAAGTGTAACATTACATATTCAATATTTTTGGGTTAATTCGCCGAGTTTCTTATTTTTACAGGCACAAAGTTTCTTCAGCTAACTTTTTATACAACTTTGTCGACGTGTCAAAGTTGAGGAAAAAAATTGAAAATATTTTTTGAAATTACAATGTACCTTGATGACGTTTTTGGAAGTCTCTGACCTTTGGCCCGATCTCTGGAAAAAATAGAATAAAGTTTTCTGTTAAAAAAATTATAGGAGCATATTTTTAAAAATTTGTAAAAATTAAATAGGAAATCATTTTGAAGCTGACACGACAGTAATGAAATGCCCCTCTGCATATCAGACATTTGGACTTCTTCTTCTAGATTGTGTAATATTACTTCCAAATATATGTATGCATATATATGTGCGAGATACAGATACGAATGAACCTTTTTCGTCTTCTCTTCCTGCTCTCCTTCTGATTATTTCATCAAATGGTCAGATGCACATGCACAAACTCTCTCACTCCTCGGATATCATCCTAAAGGATAGCAACACATGTCGCTGACTTCACTCACTCAGGACTCATAATATCAGTCAAAACTCAGCACGCAGACATATGGATGGACATGGACAATCTTTTTATGCATCAAATCTCGAATATAAATGAGGAAGAAGTTAAAAAACGTTATGAGATCAACGCTGACAAAATACATAAATTCAACATTTTTATGAAGACCATGCCGATGTGATATACATAGTTTATGTATAAAGTATAAACAAACTGTACACAAAATCTTGTAGTCATTTCACCCGGTCTCTTAATCTTCATTCTCCATTGCTGTTTCTTTTTTTACTGTATACATACACACAGGGTATTGCGCTCGAGATTAAAAATGCTCCGTCAAAGCAGACGCTCCAATATAAAAAATCTCATCCATCAATGTTGCTTCTATAATAATTTGATGTACCAGCCGACTGCACATTGCACATTGTAAAAAGGAAATAACAATAATAATAATTGATCTAGAATTTAATGTACACAGCAATACATTATTGTATATTATTATGTATGTGTACAAGCGGAAGCTGAGGCTTGTAAAGTAACGTTGCATGTTTTGTGTACTTACATATAATATATTGCATATTGTGTATTTTGTGCGTCAATTGAATTTTCATTGTTTGCTCTGTGTAAATATTAGACAGTCGTTTAAAGTTTAGACTGGAGCAAGATCGATCTCTTCTTCTTCTTCGTCTTCTTTAACTGCACTTTAAATGCAATACACACACAATGTAATCGCAGTACCATTATTATATAAAAAGTATACAGTGCAAAAAAGGAAGACGTTCAAGTTTACTACAATATTTCAACTTGCGTTTATTGCGGAGACTTTTTCGAAGAGGAAGAATAAAAGAAATCAAGGAAAATGAACTTGAAAGAGAAACCTTTTACATTTTCCCCCATCGCATTGCATAACATCTCATCGTATCTTTCAAGATGAGTCAACTGCTTCCTTTCAAATTCACTATACATACACAACACATAGTTGTGTATTAGGAATAGTTTCGAGTTGGAGTATGTAGTATGTAGACGACCAAGACGACGATCAAGAGGCTGAGGAAGAGCGACTTGGTTGGCTGAGTGCGTGTGCATGTTCACACAATATAAAGTAAAATCTTGAGGAACATACTTACATGTTCCTTATAATAAGTGCTGTATACATGTGTAATGTGTATATCACACATTTTTAAGCACACGAAATGTTTAAACAAGAAGAATATCAAAGATATGTGGAAGAAGGAAGGGGAAGGACCACAAGACATGACTAAAAAGTCAAGACAGCCATATATTATGTCATAATATGTGCATTTCCCCTCTATGTGTAAATATATCTTCAGCAAGATCTTTGAGCTCAAATGATATTATTATTGCTATGAACTATGAAAAGTCATCTGCTGTATATTATTTTTATTATCATTGCATTTTACATATTATATTATGAATTTTATGTATGCATACTGTATACATTCAGAATTATAAAATTAAATGCAGACCGTCGTGATATTTAGATGACTCTGCTCCGATCTCTTTTGCTTATTTGTGTAGGCGTGCTTTAACTATCTACATTTATACTTGTATTTAACTTGTATTATAAGTATAAACAAAACTTTCCGACTTTTGGGATACACATCATGAAAAGTCTCAACTTTTTTCCCTTTGAGTCACATCACATACTTTTATGTGTATCACACCCGAGAGAAAAGCCGAGACAGAGTCAGAGGAACTTTGATCTCTTCATTCTTCATATCTGTTTGCAAACAAAACTTTCTTTTCTCTATTCCATATTCGTATGACACATTCCCATGCTAATGCAACACAATAATAACAAAAACCCACAAAATTTGAGGATCATATCATGATGATAATATGTAGCAACGAGCAAAATACTTTTAGTAAAATATGTAATCAACATGATAACAAAAATTTCGAACCTTGTTTAAAGTTTGGGAAAGTCGCGATCCGCGGTACATTTTCTTATTTTCTTCAATAATATTACGCATACTTACTTACTTGAGTATAGCTGTGCTTGCAAATTTATTTATTTGTATTTTGACACTCGGTCCTTTTACTTCTTCTAACTTTGTGTATATTTTTTTATAGTGTGTAGTAAAAAGAAGGGGATCAAGACGAGAGAGTACACAATAAGTAACAACAATGGTATTATAATAATCCCTCTTTGGAATTCCGATGGGACAATAATATGTTTGACTTTTGACTTTTGTACTGGGATTGAGACACACAAAAGCGAAAAGCAGAAGAGCAAACAAATAACAAATAATAAAGATGTAATAAACACGAGACACTGTCAAAAGATTATATTATTAAGTATTGTGCGTTACATACAAAAAAGGACTTTTTCTTTTGATGGTTGACACTCTCACTATTATATTATGTTACACGAGATGCACTATAAACTAAACTGCGTTTCCTACTTTAATCTTTATTAATGTAAAATGTATAATATAACTAACTAAAGAACTAAAACCGAGAGTAAGTAAAGATAAGAAAGTTGTAAAAAGTAAATAAAAAAATTCCTTAAATCTACACACTACACACACAAACTTATGATATTGTAAAAAAATATATAACCACCACTGTAGTAACACAGTTTAAAATTCGCGTCACAAATCACAAAATATTCAATGTTGAATAACTAACTTTTGTCCAATTTTCCAAACTATTTTTTGAATCCACCAAAGTAAAATAATAATTTGTGTTGTTTTATTTTGTCTGTTAACTGTTAACATCTTGCTTCGGCTTGTAAAATTATACTGTGGAAAAAAGTAAACTGAATGACTCATGAAAATCCAGTGGTTCAAACGTATTTTAAACTTTAAACCATAATATGTAAGTATTAAAAGTAATACAATATTAGCAGTTTGTTGTATAGCCGATATATCTAAAAAATGTGGTGCCTAAACACAAGTCTTATTTATTGCCCTTTCCACCTACATATTTTTTTTATAAATACCCAGTGTTTATAAATGTATGACACAGTTAATAGTCAATATAGTAGCTCATTCACTTGTTTTACGCAAAATCCCACAAAAGCTGTAGAAAGCTTGTTCATTTACCTAATCAGAATATTCAAATCCGAACTTTCCAGTGTACAAGTGCTTTGATATAAGATATAAAAGTGTACTGTAAGTAAACCATATCGATATGTTTTAATATTCTAATTTCTAATTTTCTTGTCTTCTACAATCCGACGTTTGAATTGAGAGACTTGCGAACCTGAACTGGAGGATACTTACGTTTTTCGTATTCCAACTCCCGTATTAACCAGTCAATCCATTTGTACGATAAAGTAAGTATATTATTTGTGCTTCTATTATAAAATATATTGGTATAAGTATCTCTCTCTATATATATATTATCTATGCATGTGCAAAACTACAGTCGTTATACCCATTCCTTCGCATCATTTGCAGCTGACTACTTTGACTGACTGAAGGCACGTGAACTTAATTTGTAGACGGAGATTCACTATTCAATCCCATTCATTCTCTTTAACAGCCAAATTGTTCAGTTGTTCACGGTAGATATATTTACATATCTACTCGGTGTATCGTCTCCAGCAATAATATATGTGTTTGTAGTTTGTACCTATATTTCAACCATTCCAGTTATAGCTTGTTATCTTTTCCATTTTCGTTGCATTCCAGTCTATTTTACTCCCAGTTTATTAACTAATATATAAGCCACGCATGCACATTTAAGTACGTCATGTTAATGTGTGTATTTAACTGCGTGTATGTATAATGTATAGCCGTGTAGCTGAGGTTGAGGTGAGCAAACAAACAAATGGAAAACTGTTCCCTCCCTGTCAACGTCAGCTGATTCTGATTCCTCTATAATGTACAGCAAGCTTACTTATACAGCTGTAGATATTCTTTTCCGATAGATAACTAAATAGCTAGATACTACATAGATTGGCAGGTACAGATTAGACAGACCTCCTGCAAAAACACTGTAAATTGAGAGCAATTATGCGACACTCAATGTGTATGCATACATATTATACTCTTAGTACTCTTATTCCCTTGCAAATTTACAAATGAGTTTTCCTTTTTTTTAATTGTATAATATGCACTGTGTATATTTACATGGATGAATGGACAGAGGAATGTGAAATTTTTTACTGTACTATATACTGTTTGATACGATATCCGATTTGCATTAGCAGTTTTCTAATTAACTATATTAAAACTATCTGTATTTGACTGTTAAACAAATTATCGGTGGTTTGTCTTGAATTCTTTATCGTATTGTTCGCTGTTTTTTTTCACTTCTCAAGCTTCAAGTATAACTAGGTTGAAATTCTTGAAGGGAAAGAACAAAAAAAACGTTCTCGAGCCCACACACTGATTATTGACAAAAATGACAATGACGTTGTCGATGACTAAATCCCAAATTTTGATGAATGCCTGTATGTATAATTTTCCACCCCAACAATGAGGAAGTCGAGGATCAAGTCATGTGTAAAGTATAAATGGTGCAAAAGATGTTGAAAGGAATTCACATATGTGTACTAAATGTCAAATGTTCGTCATTTGTTATTCTCATCGACGTTTAGAAGACATTAGTAGTAAGACTTACGATTAGACGACTAAAGTATAATAAGATACTTTGGTCTGTAGTTTGTACTGATATAACACACATTAAAGATTGGCAATTCACAGATTGCAGTTCAGTTTATACTTACAATAATCAGAGTATTATCTTGACTATAATTGTCATGTATTATTGCGTGCCAGGACAGGACGTAACAACACACATAATATGTACTTATGTAACATGACAGGGAGAAGTGAATAGTAAAAAATCATAAAAAAAACTACATACACATAACATAAAATGAGATTCCGTCGTTGTCTGCGTGGGTTCTAATTGTATGTAGCTTTACTCTGTATTGTATAAATTGCACGAATATCGATGTACATACACATAACACATAATGTCATGTAAATTGCAAAGAAAGGAAGAAAAGTTACAACATCTACTCTTGAAAGTTCCCATAGGTATACTTATATGCATTCGTTCGTTCATTCATTCAGTCGCTCATTTCCATTCATGCACTCACTCACTTACTCTATATTATTATATCTCGTGTATCGTTTGTATCGTACTCAATTAATCGCACAAGCGAATCACAAATTCACAATCACACAGTTGAACATACGTATACATAATGTGTGTAAAAAAGCAGTGCAAAAAACAATATAGCACTCAATATAATAAATGTAAATGTCATGTAAGGTAATAAAACAGAGTGTATAGAACAGCAGCAAATCAACCCTGCACCATTTTTTTCCATTACTATGCAATTTGTGCAAAACTGCACGGTTCAAACTGTATTATTATTTTTTTAAATGTACGTATAAATAAATTGTATAAATTGTAAATTGCATACATACGTCACCGTGCACCATAATGATTTGTTGAGAGCTGTCGAACTTGTAACTTGTAATGTTATTGTTGTTGTTCCAATCCAATTGAGAGTCCCACTTGCAAATTCCAATGCCGGCGTATATGTACCGTATTTTTATACTGATATCAGCTCATTGTCAGTGTGAGGCAAGTTTCTCGTTTGATTTGGCAATTTGCAAACTCATTTTCACTTTTTAAATGATACAATAAAAAACACATGTGTGTATTATGTATGTGTACAGTATTTTTAATTTTTGACCTCACATCACATCACAAGTTGAACCGCAATCAATTCACAAGTGAGCAAGTAAACTTTTGACTTTTTGTTTGAATTGTTTATTCTGAGAGTCGATAATAATTAAGTTGCGTTAAAAAAACAATGGAAAATTGTCGTCGGAAACCGTCAAATTAACAAGATTAAATAATTAAATCGTCAGTGCAAATGGCGGTAGATATACATACATACAGTAAATAAACTTTTCCAAAAAAGAAGGCCGAGGACACACGACCGTTGTGTGTTGTGTGTGTTGAGCAAGATATCAAAAAAGAACAGAGTGTACACTATGGACAACAAAACAGCAAGAAAAAACCTTCCTAAATGGAGAGAATCGGCCGACTGACAATGAGTGAATGAATCAACTTGATGTATCTTTTTCAGGACAATTTTTTTCTTTCTCTCTTTCTCTCTGTCCCCCGTCAATTTCAGCCTGTATCTATGTATCTATTTGTTATTTGTCGAGTATGTATATTATTAACTTTTGGGCTTTGCTTTGGGACTTGAGACACTCACACACATACCTACCTAAATACCGACCGAGTGAATGAAGGGCAGACCGACCGACTGAGAATTAACTTTGTTTGCTCTTTCTCACTTTGTCCTCTCTTTCTCTGTTTTCTAAATAGCTGAATAGCAAGCCCATACCAACCTAAACACAAAAGTCGTTGGCTGTTGGCTGGTTGGGAAGTCTCTCACCGTGGACATTTATCTGTATTATCACGCGCTTCCCCCGTATACATTATACATATACATATATACACAAATGCCCATGTAATACCATAACAATAAAGGGTCCGCGGCTTTGCATTATTGTAGGTACATAATTGGCTCAACTTGGAGACGAACAAGTTTCTTAGTCTTTTTGTCCAAATAATACAAAGAAAAAAAGAGTTCGTTGGTTTGGTTTGGATTTGGATATAAAGTTGTGCATAGTTTTGAGTCTCGGACACACAGATATATACAAAATTCCCAGAGAGATTTTTGTTCATGCTCATGATGTGTTTTGTTTGTCCAAGACAATTTATTCGGTATGAACTCGGCCGCTTGCTTACACCATCACAATGAACGAATCAACGAAGAATGGAAGAAAGGACGAATGAATGAATGTACGATGTACGTATACACGATAAAAGCTATATTGTATTACCGTCGTGTTCTCGCCTTTATTTTTACTATTACCATCCTATTGCCGTAATTTGCTATTGTGATGGCGAGGTAAATATACATAGTAAATGTAGTAAAAAATAGCTTCAGACAAGCTTATACAGATAATATGCACTTTTACAATCTATTTACAATCTAGATGCATCGTGCATGTGAAAATCCTCATGTTTTTTCCTATATCCATGTCAAGGCAAGTGCAATGAGTCTAACTATTCGACATTCAACCCAATTATCTTTTATCATGGCGTAAAGGCAAAGGTTGAAAGTCGAAACACTATTATGTTAGATCACCTTAATATTATGGCACTTGAAGTGAGAAGGGTCGGGTATTTAGAAATATGTATTTTTATATACAAGCAGCAGTTAGAAAAAATAGAATTATGTATTAGGCAATGTTCATATCTTAATTTTTTTAACCTTTGTTTGTCTGGGGTTTCGATGCTCCGAGTAAAACAGTCAAGGAAATATTTAAAAGCAGGTAAAATAAGTGGAAGACACCAACAGAGCAAAAGGAAAGAAAGAAGGGTCAGGGATTTTGTAACAAAAATGATAGATAATGGTTATCCAAACTTCTAGGAATTATACCTACTCTAATTTACAAAAGCACTTGATCCTATTATATTTTAAATTTTGAATATTGTCAACGGGGCCCGAAATTCCTAGAATTTCTGTTTGAAAGAAAATCAAGTTATTCACAGTTCAATAATATACACAATAATATAGATATGTATACATATATGTATATTATGAGCAGGCCTTTATCATTTATTTGACATCGTTTTCTTACATACTCTTAGATCCTGAGATTTTAAATAGAAACTGTTTTCATACCTTCTTTGTTATTGTTCCTTTCGTATACCCAAGCTTTTAAAATAATTTAACTCATTATATATAATATATACATATCTATGTATACATCTTTTTATCTGGTGGTCTGACGTGATACTGTGATGTAAACTGATGTCTAATGGTATTAAATATGGTGTGATAATAATGGTGGTAAAATTATTTTAATCATATGGCGGCATATTACACATCATGGTATCATCATCACCATGCCTTATCATTATAGTTATACATATGACGCGAAAGAAAGAAATGTAGAAGACGAATATACTAATATAAGAATAAAAAGACCACAACCTATTTTTCTTTCATTTTCAAGCAATCTTCTATATATACCTTCTTCCTCTATTTTCTATTTATATCATCATATCGTATTTATGTATGATTGTCAGAGTCCCGCAAGAAAAGAAGAGAATGACAAAATAAATTGGGATTTTTCTCATTTGATAATCATCACCACAAGAAATATATAAGAATAGAATAGAATACGCGACCCATAATCATAACCATGATTCCATTGTATTACCCACATTATCCCATTTAAAAAACATCCAAGCTAAATAAGCTAACTATGGTATGGCCTGGTCATCTCCATCATTGTCGCCAGAATTAAAATTATTTTTAAAAGCTAGACAATTAAAGTAGGTAGCACATTTTATAATACAATATGAATAATTGGAAATCACATTTATTTAATGTTGGTTTTGGAACCATATCATAATCGCACATCCGTATTTCATCTCAATGTTCAATAAAGATCACATTGAATTACACATAAATGGTTTTTGGTTTGACTTACTGTCTACCATCTTGTATTGTATAGAGTCGTAAATAATACAGATAAATTGTGTGCCAAAGAATTAAGGAAAGGATGAGAGGATTGAAGATGCTCCAAGCAGAAAATGCGATTCGTCTAGCCCAGAGTGGTGCAAGTGCATTTTAAGTGCGTACATACTCATACTCGGCAATCGGCAATGTTCAATCCATTTAAATTTATTTTATGACCAGTGTTGAGTACTCTTTTACATTTTACACAATTACCATGAACAAGATGTATTCATACAGATAGATATACAGATATAATATGAGGGATGTGTCGTTGTGTGTACGTTTATTTGTATGTTTGTTTGTTTGATGTGGACAGGACAATAAACAAATGGCTTGTTTTTGCTGCTTCTTCTTCTTGTGCTTTTCTGCTTTTCTTGTTTACCCATAAAGAATTCACCACTACAAAAACCTCACACATCCACATCACTCAGATTAATATCTGTGTTCTTTGTGTTTATATAAAGTTAAACACACACACCTACAGGCAAGCTCAAGTGTGACCAATCCGTCAGTGTATATACGATGACAATGTTTTGTGTGTTTTTGATAGTGTGACACTCTTTAAGTGCTGCATTTGTTTTGTATTATATATTTGTTTGCATTATTTTTCTCATTGATCTTGGACGCAGAATAAATGATGTACAATACATACATGCTCATTGCCCATGTAAGTTGCCATAGTGTGAGAGAGTCCATTAAGTTTTATGATGTGTTTGAACAAGTTTAAGTCACCAGTGAGAACACAATAATAGTTATTATTACGACCAGACCCATATGTAATATGTATGTATGTACTCCTTGCTGGTTACTTGGTGTATGTATTTATTTACATACACAATACGTGTAATTGCGTTTACTACACTTCCCCACATTTATTTTCCATAAAATATTTTATACAACATCAAGTATGTTAGCATGTGTCGTATGATTGTATGATGTATTATATGATATGACACCACTAATCAAATCCAAAGGCTGCTTTCTGGTTCTATTTTTGATTTGTCAAGTTTAGATAGCTATAAGCTGGAAAAACAGTTAAAAAACCTGCATTTTATCATCAAGTTGTGTAAGTATGTAACATACATATGACAGAAAAGAGCAACATTAAACACTGTGTAAAATGTACAAGTTATAAAATGTACAGTATAAGATGGGTGATTTCCTTGTAAAAAACCACAAAGGAACCCCCAACCACGTTGATGCAGGATTACACTGCATTTTATAAGTATAATATTAATGATTAAGCATAATATTTTATGCTATATGTAGTATTGGAACTAATATTGATGTCTTTACCCTTTAACTTTACATAATTTATTTTACATGTGAATATTCGTGGAAATTGTATTTTTAATTTGTATGCAACAATAACGGTCAGGATATTTTTGTATTTATTCGTAGAATTCTTTTATTGGTTTCTGTGCACTCGCATGATTTAAAAAATTGGTAGAATAAAATTTAAAAGTCAAGAAATGCATGCATACATAGGTTTGAAAAAAATATTTTTTGACCATTTTTTTACTAAAAGGCGTACAAGTTGTGTTATGATATTTATTTTACAAGTGCATTTGAATACATACATACGTAATGGGTTTTAAAATTTTAAATGCATGTACAATGTACAGTTCCAGCACTTAATCGCATGTAAATTCAAGTTCTCACTAAATTTCAAAAATAACTCACGCCTTGTTGATAAAATTCACATGCTTATATATGTACAATCAGCAAAAGTAAGCTGTCCTTCATTCTACTGTAGTTTTATGCTTGTCGAAATGAAGAGTGCGTAAAAGTATTGAGTAATATTGAGTAATACTGAATCTAAATATACATACTCGGAAAATATAATTTACGCACGTTTTTCAAGTGTAGTTAGCACTCTCATGTGTAGATAGTTTTGGTATACGTACATACATGCATAAAAGCAGGGAGAGTAATTTTGCATTATAGTTTTTTGCACTTGCTCTCCGTTAAACGGTATTGAGATGACGAGACGAGACACGAGTTGGAGTTGGAGTGCGAGTGGGAGTCAAAGGCTAAGAGTCACTGGAGGAGATTGACATTCCCCAACCTAAACATTCGTTCATCTTCACTATTTGTTATTTGTCTTTGAAATTTGAGCCGAATGACTTGTCCAATGAAAATAATTTACAAGTTATTTACATACACACATACACACGAACATACAAGAAAAGTCACGTCAAGCACACAGACAGAGTCTTACAGTCTTAAAATCTTGTGCGTGCATCATCTCTCTCTCTCTATCAGTATCAGTATAAAGGTATAAAGAAATGTAAAAATTCCTCGCAAGATTTTTTAAATGGAGGAAGAGATTTTCAAAACAAAGTTTGATCCCGTATAAAAAATTATGGGAAAAAATTCCGTTGAATTGCATCCCATTTGTCAAAAATTTGTGTAGTAGAATCACATTCAAGACACTATTGAATTTAGAGGAAATGGATCCGTGTACTATCTACATGTATTTATACAATACATATACATATGTCTGTTCAGCCACATCCTGAATCCTGACAATCCTTTAGAATGTCGAATGGCGTAAGATTTGATTTTTTGGTTTGAAATTAATACTGTGAGGTCTGAAATGGAATTGAATTGAATTTCAAATTGAAATCACAGATAACTTTCAACCTCCAACTACACACTTGAAATCAAAGCTTGTACATTGAACATACATACATAATATACACAGACTATCTAAATACATTCTAAAATCATCGACATCGGAATGCGCCATAAAAAATCGGTGAAAAAAAGCTTCATTTCGTTTTTCTATAAAAATTCTACCGGGATGATAAAACGTCGCAGTGACAACTGGCTCCTCCTCAAATATACATACACAAGAGTGGATTGCAAAAAAATTATAGAGCATCCCATTATTCTTTAGGATGTCTACACAGCAGAGTCGATAAAAGGCAGGACTTAATCGACTCAGAGGATTCGATAAATATTTACATTAAAGTCCTTGAAATGAAATCCAACCTGAGTCTCAGTTGTCGACAAGGAAGAGGAAGAAGAAGGAGTTAAAGTAAAAGTTAAAACGAAGAAGAAGAAGAAGACGACATTCCAGCTTATGTCTATACGCAATTTGCAGAATTGAGTTACACGCACAGATATTTAAAGTGAATGTCTTGTATACAGCAATTTCCTCGACGCATCTCCTCCGAAATCCACACTCATGCACATTTACACAAACAAACACAAATATACTTGTGTATGTAGGTACACGCACAAAAACAAAATGCTGACAGTTGGAAAAGGAACAGAAGCAACAAGACGAAGAAGAAGAAGCTAAGAACAAGTTTTTATCTGTGGATTCCAAAAATAAAACCCGGCTTGAAAAACATCTCAGGGCGTCCGATTACCTGATTTTCCTTTATTTACTTTTCGTATACTTATTATTATCTAGTTACTTTAGCGAAAAACAATTTTTGCACACAACTGTGTTGTCGTTCAATTTAATTTAATTAAAATTAAGTTTCCCCGTAAATAAAATTTAATGGAGGTCTCTATGAACTAAATTTTTCGAATTTTGCAAGTTCAAAAATCGACCGAGTAAAATAGTTTTTTAAAATTCTAACTTGCTACATAATAAATACACGAATAAGTAAGTACATAAAGAATCTCCGCGTTTTTTTGCGCAAACCTGCGTTCCTTCTCCTCCTACTCCTGCTTTTAAAATGTT
>JAQIVE010000690.1:0-32977 GCA_034698285.1 Sminthurinus bimaculatus | reverse complement strand
CTACTAAGTTATGTAATATTAATAATAACCTTTAGTATCTGTTAACTATTATCCTTCCTGTTTTCCTAAAAGGTTTATTAATATTTATATTAAGATTCAATACAGTTATCTATTTTTTTATTTTTCTGTCTACCTATATAATTATATTTTTTCCTTATCAGTGTCCTAATTAATACTAAAATGATATCTAAATTGAATTAAAAGCCTGTTAATTTCTTTATGTTTATAATTAAAAGAGTTAGTATATCCCCTTCCTCACCTGATAACTTTAAAATCCTATTTATAAGTTAGGAGGTAAACTTTACTAATTTGTATATTAGTCCTTTTATTCTAAACCTGATAAATATTATTTAACCTCACTTTTTACCCAGTCTAATCCTTTAATTATACCTAAACATGCCTAAAACATGATTATAAAAGTGAATAACTTTTTCTCCTATCATTATATTTTTATTCACTTATTTAACACTAAAGTTAACTACTATAACCTTATTTTTAAACCTGATTTCATTTTTTAAAATCCCTTATTATTCCAGAAAAAAGTCTTTTATTAGCTTTTTATACATATATAAATGAAACTGAGTTATTAAAATACCTGCTCAAATTATATTAAAATAAAAAATTAAGTATAATTAACTTTATAATGAATTTTAAGGTTTTAAAAGCTTTTATGATACTAAATTCAGGGTTTATAATATTTTTAAAATAGCCAATGACTTGTTTGTTGTATTCCTTGCTTTTGCTTCCTATGTAAGTATCTATCTCTCTACTCGTCTCAAAAGTCTCGTCAGTTGTCAGTTTACCCTTGTCTTCTTCTTCTTTCTTCCGTCTCCTTAATACACGAGTAATATAAATATTATACATTCTCTGGTTCTTCATCCGCGACTGTAAAATAATTATCGTTATAATTTATCACTGTAGACTGTGGGCAGGAACGAAGCAAGAGCTCCCAAATTGATACATGAATTGATAAAATTACTTAATTCCTATGATATTATGAGAAGGACTTTGGTTGTGTTTGTGTTGTGTCAACCATCAACCATATTTTGAAGATATACAATTATTGATAAGTGCGCAAAATTAAGTTTGTCCAATATTATTTGCAACGATGCAAAAAGGTGAACTGGATTTGGGTTTGTGTTGTCCCTTTTCACCCTCATCAATGTTTTTATTAGTGGATGGTGAAAATGTGTGCAAATACTGAATACATAGTTAGTTATTTTTTGTTAAAGTTTTTGTTCATCAGTATGGATTAATGTTGGTTGACATCATTGGTGCGGTCGGAGTGTGAAAAACTCTGGAAAAACAAGGGAAAGATGAGGAACATGGATAATGTGCGGGCTCTGTATGTTTTACTTCTCTTTGCTGCCTTCCTCATCCCTCTTATACTTTTCTTTTGTGTGTAAGTTCTTGATTTACATATTATTCCTTGCCATACATAATTTGTTGTACTTAAGTTGAACATATTTTTATTCCGGGAGGACAATGTTGAAGGACTGTATTATTGTTGTTGTCAGGTGTGTGTATTGTGGATTAGCCACAAAGAGGAGGAAGATGAACGACAATCGAATTCTTTATGCTATTGGGCGAGAGGAATACTTTCAGTACAAAACCTCGGACCCCATCACTCCAAGTCTTAGTCTCAACGTCAATGTGGACAGCACTTGTCTCGGTCATAATAATAAAGGACGACAAGACAGCAACAAGCAACAGCGTCAGGGTAACAAAAAGTTTTCTTTCTCATCCCAGCCACCAACCACCTCTCAGCCCCGAGTCAAAAGTCATTGTCATTGTTTTCGTCATGGATATGGGCAGGGTCACAGTGTCAATTGCAAGGCCACACGGACCAAGATGAACCTTGACAGTCATAATATTAGTCATACTTCATACCACGTTGAGTCCAGTCCCAGCACCAGTGGCTGCTCCAAAAAAGAATCAACAAATGCAAGGAAAATTACCCAGTACCAGTATCACGAAGAGAAGGGCGAAGAAAAAGGCCAGAGCCAGAAGCCTAGTCAGCCAACTTCGTCAAAAATCCTCGCTGACTGTCCCCCCGTCTAAAATTTTCTACATACTTAATAATATATTTAAAAAGCGTTTTCTTTTCCTCTATAATGTGTAGCCACAACAAATTTAATGATGCGAGTTTTTGTAATGATTTCAAGGATAATCAATCAAGTTCAAATAGTTAAGAATAAAGGATAAATTAATATTATTATAGTTACAAAACTATTCTGGATTTTTATTACTTCTTCCGAGTATTGAACTTTCACCAAAGACAAAAGTCAAAGAACTCGAAAAGAGAACAGACTATCACTTTCCCATCACATGCACAGGGACAAAAATGTCTAGTGAAACTTTCTGTCCTTTTCTTTTGCATATAAAATATTGTAGTCATACGTGATTTCTTCCTCCCACTACATACAAATTATAACTTTTTTACATTTCGAACGTGTAATACATTGTTTTCTGCATCATTACCTATTTCATTTTTATGGTTTATCGTTAAATTATATTCTGAGGGTTGTTGTACAGAATCAACCACTATGAATTAAGTATTACCTATAGCATCTACAGCTGATTTGTCATTTTTGTAAAACCTATAACATCGTGCATAATTATGTACTTATATATGTAATATGTATGTACATTACTAAAAGAGAGGTAAACATTTTTTCATGTTTACAATATTGTGTCGCATAAACTGCCGACTTTTACTATTTCAGTTTCCGCCTTGTTAACTCCCGAAAAGGTATACATAATATATGCGATGCTATACATTGTACATTCTCAAGAATAGTATGAAAAACAATGTATTATTATGTATTGCTGGTATGTATTTTTTCAACCCAAAGCCAATATGGATAATTTTTTATTACGAATTGCAACTAGTTATGATGCATGATTATATATTGTTGTTATTTACTTAATGAGAGCAAGTCTCTCTTCCTATTCGCAAATAAGTATTTACATAATATACACCCATGTATTAAACTTGAACTCTGTTTATCAATATTTTGCCAGATAATATTTATTATTAGTCACCAGAAGCAAAACTAACATGAATAGACGTAATAACAGCACTTGATATTATTTATTATTTACTAACTCGTAATGGAAAATTGTGACGCTATTCCGGAGCGAGAGATTTTATAGCTAATCTACTTTAAAACTTTGTTGGTTCACTTCACCGATATTTTACAATCGTGGGGAAAAGATTTTCCTGACTATTAACTATTGCTGATGTAATAATATATTATTATGTATGTGCACGCTATGTACTTAATAATATATTATGTATTATGTACCTAACATGTACTTTAATGAGAAAAGGTGTGTGTAAAATGTGTGAGATGGAAGGTTTCTTCTACTTCCTTTTTCTATCTCTAAAAATACACTTTTATGATGAAATGAGGAGGATGAACTTCTCCTATTGTTGCTTTTGCTTTTAGGGTTATTTATTGTCACTCCTAAAGTCACAGTTTAATTGTTTATAAATATTTGTATTTATAAAATTATAGACAGACAGAGAAAACTAGAAAATGCACGAGTGAGTAAACATCATGCACGAAGTGCATAGGTCGCAAAGCTATGCTTCCATCGGCATGATACCGTGATAATAATTCAGCCAGAAATCCTTTCAAGACGAATCCATCTCATACATATATTACACATACCCACATATTAATATACTTCTACAATCCATGCAAAAAGAACAACAAAATCAATGTAAAAAATCACTGGAGCCCTACAATCGAGTTATTGTCAGTAGCTCTTGTTCGTTTATAAATATACACATACAAAAAATGCAGAGCCGTAAGTGAACTGAACAGAGATTATGTATGGCAAAGATGCACACATTGTGCATAGCATGTGTTCACATAATCTTTACCCATTACATTCAAGTTATACCATCTCAAATGGTCTTTCTGTTTGAACTATTTTGGCATATTTTCAACTTTTCATAAGGATCATCATCCATATTACTTTCGTACGTATCATATATAAATGTATAGTAAAAAAATCTTAAGGGGCCATGTAAATAAGCCGCCACATGGCACTTTTTGACCCCTGCTCCCTTATACATATATATATGTAACGTATAAGCATATGTCGAAAATGTTTTTTCATCCCCCCTTCCCCGGTCGTGATGTCTTACATGTGCACATCTCCCATATCCCCTTAATTACGCGAGAAACAAAAATTGTACCCAGACGAGAATAATAGGCGAACCAAGTTGTACACTAAACAAGGCTACAATAAAAGGCAATTGGGTAGTTATATATGGATGAGCTTCCTCCGTTGAATACACTCCAGCAATTTCATACTAAACATCACGCACATACATAAAAATTCTCAGATCATAAATATCAAATCGCTAGCTAATATTTGCCATGCATACAGGCACTCTTTTATTTTTGGCGTTTCCGAATTCAAATTGTTTACATTTGAGGAAATCCAAGTGTAATGTTTAAATGTTTCTAAAGGTATGGCATGTCCATTTATCCATCCTGTACAGCATGGAGAATGTGATACATTAAACAATAGATAAAATATGATATTTCAGAGAATCGGGATTAAAAAATCATTATGATCAAATTTACTATGTACAATGTTTACTAAAAAAGCATGAATACGTGCTTGGATTGGACCACCCATATAGTGTTTACTCACTACACTGCTTGACAACTGAAAACATTTGGTAAAATGTTTTATTATCACATGTACTGAAATTAGACACTGATAGTGAGGTTGGTTTAAGCTAACGATTTGCAAGTATTTTATTACTTTTCACTCGCAACTAAACTAATTTATAAATATTAATAACCCACTAAACATCATTTAATGTCGTCCATGACACCCAAAACTAAGTTTGTACGGTCTTTACGGATGACTGGCAAGCTTATCGTATTACACGAGCGCATCACTTGTTACGAGAAGATTGGCAAACATTTAAATCTTACATGTGTGTAAACCTACAGGAGAATAACGATAAACGATAAGTATTGTGCACTGCTTGTTGTACCACAAGCAATCATCTGCTTACACCTTTATTTTCATTTCTATTTCACACTCATTTTCTAGTATGTGTATATAGGTAGGTATGTCCCACAGTACTGTCATACAGGTCGTTATTAGTAATTTGTCATATATACAAAAACAAACATTAATGATTTTTCATTTTGTATCACCAAAATTGGATAGAGCAACAGCAGAAAGAGAAAGAGAGCATGAGTTGTGAAGGTCGAATTGTGATATGCATTACCTTAAAGAATAATGGCCCCATAAGAGCCTCTAAAAAAGTTCTTCAAGTCCTACGTTAAAAACTACAAAGCCGTTGTCACATATTTGAATTTACCAACCCTATTTACCCATACAGTTGCCTGCTGCAAGTCTATAGGTTTTATTGATCAGTTGGCTATTATTTTACAATATAAATACATGCATAAATATATTACATTCATATGTGATTGCAAATATGCTTCTCGACGATGCTTCTCTTTATCACATAACTAGTCAGTTTCCATAACTTTAATTTTGGTCCACCATTTTTTGACTTCTACTTATTTTTTAACGTGCACTTACTAAATAGCATTAAAAGTAAATGTATGTATGTTCATAGAAGAACTCTGATAGAAGATTAGCGTATAGGTATATTATAGTAGATGAGGAATATGGTACAGGGTACAGATAGTGAAAACAAAGTAATATTTTATTAAGTAAAATCGTACAGCTTATGCAATGGACACCAATGCATCTAGTCGCAGGCTCCTTTTCCATATTTATACTAAAATGAACATGCATGTAAGCAGTTTGAAAATTTTTATATACAAGGAACTCATAATCATAAATACTGCATCCATCAAGGAACTAAAAAATCATCACGTATACGTCTGTACTTAAACCTAAAATTTTCCGGATTTTATTTATATGTATTACGCGTGGGTTAACATCTTACAAGCATTCCTAAACTTCTAAAGCATCTTAATTCCTATAAAACTGAAATTTACTAGCTATGCGTATTTGTACTAACAAAATACGAACAAAAAGTTCTAAGTTTTCTAGAAACGCCAGTAACCATAGACCACAAGTGGGCTCTCCAGGAAATACAAATATTTCCTACCTACTTACATAATACATAAATATGTTTTGGTTAGTTTCATGCAATAAATATTTGTAAATCTACATACATTTGGTGGTGAGGTTTTGAAAACTATCATATTCACTGCAAAATCTTCTTTAATCATCACTGTTTAACTCAATAGTTATATCATAACAACTAACATATAATAACAGTAGAAACCGGATATATATTACAACATGAAAAAAGAATACAGATACAATACAATTCGAAAGAAAGGTGTCGGTTGATCTTACATTTTGTTTTAGTGTGGGTTTAATTTCAATTTTCTCATTGTTTCCATTGAAATCCTTCGGTTTTTCAGTCAAATGCACCATTGTTGCTTTCACCGTTGGATCGTCAGAGCAAGATAAGTTTCAAAGAGCTTTATTTTACAGCCGTGAAAATCGGTGATTATAAAAACTCCTTCATACTTTGATATTGAAAAGCATAATGGAATTGAATACACTGTGTATACACAATAAACTAATCAAAAACTACACGCGTCATAACAACCGACAGTAAAGTGAACCGAACGGAGATAAAGCGGTCATTAAATCGGGTTCCATACAGATCACTAGTAGATCAGCAAGCACTTGCAGAGTAATGACGCAGGAATTTCAGGATGTCACACAATTTCAAAAACATAATAAGCGCACTGAACACTCAAAAATCACTTTTATTTGGCCAGCGAATCGGGAGAAAATGAAAAAGTTTCAGTCGTATAAATAAAATAAATCACTTCCAGTATATATTAAACATATATAACCCATGAGTCAAATATTTTCTCCGAATAAAATCTAATGGAAGAAAAGTTAACAGAAAAGAGGGGATTCATATTATGCAAATACATATTACAATACACACTACATACTGTATACCAGTAAGAACTGTTAGCTTGTAGTTCTCTATTTCCTTGTCGGACACCATAGTTATAGTAAAAATGAATAATAACACCCACTGCCACAAGTTTAGCACAGACGCATCTCAGTACTTTTGAGTACATATGTATTTCATTCATTCGTGCATCAAATATCAGTAAAACTCCCATTTTAATGTCAAATACACCACATACAGTCTATGTACATAAAAAGTTTACTATTTTTGTTCTTTTCGTTTCCAATCATTATTCTTATTTTGTAGGAAGAAAAAATAAATAGTGATTACGAAGACGGGTAGCAGCTTATTAGATTTATAGTCAACAAAAACGGGCTATGTACATGCAGCGTGAATAAAACCATCTGCAGATCATTTAATAGTCAATTACAATTTAGGTATATGTTTTTTTACACCCGAGACTTCTACTACTTCAAGTCAGAATGTCACTTAAACTATATTGTGTTAGTAATTGTGAATTGAAAGCCGGTGAGATGAAAGTATAATGACTTTGTGTAATTTTTCACAAATTCGAAAGATTCTAATACGTCAAATATGTATGATTCAACTATTTACTACTGTAATGTAGCACTAGATTTGTAATACAAGGATTAGTTACAATCGTTTTATATTCACAAAATTATACTTGCATCGTTGATGCTGTTCGATAATAGTTCAGGTTTTCGTAGTAGTATACTATTGAAGACGTACACACATACAAGCCGTCATAACATCTCATAGGTACATAAATATTAGTGTATGTGTAATGGTATAATATACATGTGATAGCTAAAGCTTTTCTCTCTCGGCCTTGTTTTGTTTATCGCTTTCCTAGTTAGCACTTTGCAAATGCAAAGTATGTGCATAACCAGCATTATGTACACGATGTACAAAATATTACACGCACATTACAAGATTCCAAAGCACTAAGCAGTCGTTCATCATGTTATCAGAGTTTTAGCGATGACTAGCGACTAATCAAACTGCCCTTGGCACTCCGTTAACAGTTAAAGTCCATATCAACAGAAAAAATTAAATCCAAACTTTGAACACAAACAAAACATGCACACAGAGAGAAACTGTAGAAGAAGGAAGATCTACAAAATTCCACATATTATATAATAATACATTAGCAGTCGGGGAAGCATAATTCAGAATTAGGAGGAGGTACGCAACATTATACTCTTGTGAAAAAACCTCACCATGATATCTTGTATGGAGATAAATATAATACACGACTCTGAATCTACATAACATCGCATATTTATACGTATATACTACATATGTACTGTACATAGACATACCTAGTAGGTATTACCTACACATTTCGAAATTAATAAAAATACACGTTTCGTAAACCAAACCTCACATGTATTCGCAGTAATTAAAGTAACGTTTAAATTGTTAATATTTGTGCAGAAATTTGCAAGCTACAAGTACGCTTGTGCTATTTGCAAGAAATGGTGCTGGTTCTAAAAGATAAAATTTCGCTAGTTTCGCTGATTTGTACAAATTTAAATGAAACATTGATACACTCAATGTATGTAAATTTAAAGTACTCTTTAGTGCATTAGAAAATTAAAGTTTACTATAAAAGTATCGCTGAGGGGAATAGAAACGAGGCCATGACGACGTAATGAAAAGAGTTCATCAATTTCTCACAAAGTAGAAAAATGTATAATAAAAGTATATACAAAAAAATCCACGTCGATTCACAAACGCTTGACAATACAATATAATACGTTATACACACCAGTAGAAGGAAACAAACGCTCAATAGGAGCCACAAAAGACCGTTCACAATGCGGGTTTATCAAACAAACAAACAAACACCTAATTCCTAACGTTTCGCCTATAGAAGCTTTTTGAATGTGTATCAATTAAATATAGAATATACATTATTATAGACCATGCACCATGCATGATCAAAAACTCTCCTCTGAAGGTACGAAGAAATAGTCTTCAAAGACGATCATACAAGTCCTTTTTTATTTCTTACTTGCCTTTAAATAATAAGCCAAAACGCACACCCCCTTGCAGATACGATCACTGATTTTACATTAAAAATAGAAACAAAATCAAACCAATGCAAGAATACATACTTGTTACAAGCTATACTGCAGAATGCAGAAATGCATGCTTCCAATAAAAATATTATAAGTCCACTGTCATCCTTGTAAATACAGTTCCTGAGTTTACAAAAAGCGTAGTAAAGAGTGTCGGTGAGTTTTTGTTACATAATTTATACATCACTCTGTCTAATATTTTAAGAAAGAAAATAAAAGCTTATACTTGTTACTTGTATTGAAACTTGAAACCATCATAACTAGTTAAACATAAAATGAGTAACAAGTGTTCCAGTGAGCTTATTACGTGAGCATACAAGCTCGGAAATATGAACTGGGCACTACATCGTTATACATGATAAAGCTTTTTGGGTGTACTTGTAATGAAAATTAGTTGTTTAAGTTTTTATCTATTCTGGATTTCATATTATGGTGATGAGGTAAAAGGTAAAGTTTCGAATTTATTTACAGCGACTTTACACTTTCAAGGCTTAGCTCGTCTAGTAAACACTGTACATTACTATTAATACTGCGTAATTATGTCCATGTTAATTTTCAGTGTGTATTTGATGCAGAAATCATTTTTTGTGGCAACTGGCAACCTTATGTCAACAGGCCATAAATAAATTAGCATAATCACCATGAGTTGCTTAATAATAAACCATTTTAAACTTTTTTCTCCATACAAGCTAACAGCCATTACTTTGAATAGGTATAAATTCAAACACATTCACAACCTCTAATTTATCTCAATTATTGCACTTGCAGAAAATTGACTTGGAAAAGTTTAGTGGTAATTATTATAAAATTAAATATTTGTTTCTTTACCAGAAAACTATTTCGCACAGTATTATTCTGGATACCATAATATGCAATACAAATTACCAAGTATATTTAATATTATGCTGCACTATTACATTGAATAAACCGTCATTAGGTAATGTGTGGGTAATGCAAGGTTAACAACACCCGCAAAAATTTAGAACCACACAGGATAGCTACAAGTTTATCGTAATTTTGATCGACCACTAAAAAAACTGGCACCAACGGTACCAAAAATTTGCTAGGATACAAATTACACAGCCTCGTTATCCGAGCATCGATATACATATGCAACAAATTGCGGCACACTTATATAATCACAACAAACGATCCCACTAAATATTAAAGCTGTAAAAATAGTTTAATTTTAAAGCACCTTTCACATTTTATTTGTTAAATATTCTTCAATTTATTTACACTTTACACTTTTACATGTAGACATGTAAATTCCGAATTTACGTTCTGAATTAAATCAACTTGATTATTTCATGGCATGATAAGAATGTATGACACAATAAGAAATCTTGAAGTAATCACATTTTTCTCACTTCCTTAAAAAACAACACTATTGAAAGAAATTATACAATTTTTAAACTTCATAAATAATAAATACAATAAAACAAAGTGGGTGCAAGGTGCTAGTGAAATGTACATTTCAAGTACTCCACACGCATTTCATACTCCAAGACTTTCTATGGAGCACTCGAGTTGTGTCTCTTCCGTCTACTAAATGCAAAGCTAGTTGTCTACAAGTTTGATCCCAGTTAGAATTCATACAAAAGTTTACGCACTCACACATAGACACTTGTGACGCAAGGAAAAAACCACAACTTCCATCCACTTGAAGGTAATAATCTATTTACAGCTTCAAACATAGCCAATTCACTTTCAGTATAATATATTTTATTATAACTACTTATTCGTGTGCTAACATGATATCTCATAAATACTCATGTTTATTTTTATTGTTTATTGGAGATACAATATTCATTTCATTTACTTCCGTGGATGCTTTTGTCAATACCTGTGTACATAAACAATGTACACAACTATGAACCACTATCAGCAGTGTTAAAAATGTAAATACGAAATATATTTAATTTATTCATATTCCAGTCTATTTATATATTTTCGATTCATTAGGTATAGAGCAATATTTCAACCATTTGGTTCTGTTTTTCAAACTGTATATGCTCATATTTGAAAAAGTATTTGTAATTTTGAGTTAAAAGAACGAATCTGAAATTTTCAAATTCATTGGAACGATAATTATGTTGAACTTGCTGAAGTATGTACTGCAGATTTATAAATGCATCGTTCTTAGTCCTAAAACATACAGACAGGTGTGGCCATCACAACAATAGTGACGGGTGATGGTGCAGATGTGTCTGCGAACAAACAAAATGTCAAACAATGAAATCGAACATGTTTTAGACTCGGTTGTAAGTACAAAATAATCACTAGAAGCAATGTTGCATATTAAATATAGTCACTGTCACGTCAAAGCTGTAATAAGTAC
Source organism: Sminthurinus bimaculatus (assembly GCA_034698285.1). Lineage (NCBI taxonomy): Eukaryota > Metazoa > Arthropoda > Collembola > Symphypleona > Katiannidae > Sminthurinus > Sminthurinus bimaculatus. Next base: position 21,573 of record JAQIVE010000690.1, on the reverse strand, counting down.
TGATTATTGTTACACACAAATAATATGAAGCAGTACATATTAATTAGAGAATAATATGGCACAAACACTAAATTCAAAACTGAATATCTCTATCAGTATATAGATTTAGCTATTCAACGACAACTTCCTACGATGATTACTCTATTCTCTATTCTTATAATAAAATTACTATGGTTCCAATCCTCCTACAGTTCTGTAACTTTGATTCGTTCTGCTTTTTTGTGTATTGTAACTGACTGACCATATGAAATGAAGGTCTCTCGTATAATTCTTCCCAACAACTCTTCTTTCACATTACACAGTGCACATACAATTATTTATGACTTCATGTGTGGGCACAACAAAAATTGAAAGTATGGCATGCATACACGAAGTAGTAAACAGTATAGTTGTACTTGTGGTATCACAACATGTTTTCGTATGCAGTACCATAATTTTGTCACTGTCTGTTTCTCTCTTTACGTGTAGTTTATTCAAACTCAAACAGAATTACAAAGTTAGTTTGGCGTATCATATTTTTTACTTTGAATAATGTATATTCAGGCAAGTAAAGTTAGTACGTTTTGTTTCAATATATTACTACACAAATTTTTGTAGATCCGATGCATAACAATTGCTGCACACATATACTGTACACGCTACACGCCGAATATTATATTATACCTTTTTCTTGAATCCAGGTTGTGCTCTGGAGACACTTTGAGTCAGGAAGGAAGAAGATGACTGATAGACTTGCTGTTTTCACCCTCCTCTTCCTCTCTCACGTAATACTACCTACTACACAGCACATAAAGTAAGTAGTGATATAAGGATGTGCAAAGAGATTGATAATAATACTACATAATAACTATTACTACCCCCACCAACCACACTGAGATCTCTTCACCCAGCATGCTACATTCACAATCCCAGCAGTAGAAAGGAATAGAACAGTACGCTTGTATAAAGAAGCACACAAAAAAGAGGCAAATGCAACAGCTCCTAAGAACTAAGAACCAACACGTCCGTATAAGCCTCAAAACATCTCAACTTAAAACAGAAAAAGTATGTTGGATGTGCAGGAAAACCACTCGACAGACTCCCAATCCCAATCTAGATTTCCACTTGCGCACTTTTGGTAGATTTAATATGTACGTTGTACGTCGTCTTTTAGTCCTTTCCTATTCTCTATAATATGAATCGTTACCATTTACAAAAGATATATGTGTATGTATTTGAGACTCTAATAATCGCTTACACGATCATTCTAAAGGACATGTAGTACTTATGTACAAATTGTAAATATGTATTACAATATAGATAACATAGTATAGGTTTATCGAATGAATTTTTACAATTTGATATAAACTGAACTAAGTCAGATTACGAAAAATTATAGCTTCTTGAAACTTACTTTTATATTCAATAAAATAATCCCATAAAATTTTCTGCAGCATTCTTCATTTCTAAATCATTACTAGCGTGAGAGCTGAACTACCTTTCAGAATCATATGAAACTCATCAACAATGTAAATGTGAAAAGATGCCATGCATCCCAAATATGTACAAAGATAATGACAAAGAGGAAAATATAATACATAATTAAGAAGTCCTTCTTTGTGTACTACAATTATTATGATTTGACAACTAGTAGCCCACGTACAAAGAAGTGCCGAATTAATCTCTAAATAAACTATCGACATTTATACAAGATATCGACTACCACTAGCGTCCATTTAAATATGTGTAAATCCTCCCATGTATACAAACTGCGACTGTCCTTTTGTCTCTTGTTTTGCGTGTGTGAACAATGTAATATTGGTCAAGATGTTCAGGTCACCACCGTAAGTACGACTGGTCACAATATGGATTATGATTACAAGCCGTGAAGCGGTTTGGATTTATCAATTTTAAATGACCCAAAATGTTGTTCAAAATTTTAACTTGATATGTATTTCAAAAACGAAGTGAATTTCAAATATCTAAACTCGAACTTTTGTGCATGTACTAAGTAAGTTGGTTTAAGTAAGTTTTCTCTTTAAAACAGAAATCTCAAACGAAGAATTAATTCGAATTTGTCTTCCATCCTACTCATCACCTTTAATTTTGTCATCAATTATTGTTTGTTAAACTTGTTGATAAAACGTTTTAAAACAACATTCGTAGGGATGAGTAAACTATCAATTTAATTTCAAATTCGACAGCCTAAAACAGCTTATTTTTACTGTGTATACGAGACATCTAACTTGTGACAATTCATTGTTGATGCAGGTTGTACATTGTACATGCAACAGCTCATTTGTAAATAAACTATAATAATCGACGAGTAAATCACATTCTATATTATTTATTATTTTCTAGTATGTATTCATTTTTCATTTTCAATCATCATAATATTATTATACATATTCTCTTTTTCATCTCTCCATGACATTTTTTACCATGAAGAATATCACGCCACAGTAAAGTCTTTATTCAAATTTGATTACAACATCATCATACCATAATTGTCGGCCTGAATAATTATTAGCCTTGTTTACTTTAAGCGACAAATCACTTGTGATTATCTGATGACAACTTTTATATGCTCACTGTGTCTATGCTCATCATGTACGAGATAAAATATACGGTAGGGAGGTCCTGGTAAAAGAAAAATTGGAAGTCATTCACAACTCACGACTGACAACCTAAAAATGTGAGTCACACAGGGTATCATTTAATGTCACAAAAGCCCATCGAATCTTATAGAGAAGGTAGATGCAGAAACAAAGCAATCGTCGGGCTATTGATGCATATATATTTACATATTACGTGAGCTTTCTGCTCAGCCGCCTATAACAATTCTTACCAATAATTACCATGCTTTGTAATTATACCAGTACATAAATATATACTAAGCACTATATACACCATGGATGTGATCTAATGTATTTTACTGCCCAAATACATCCAAATCAGGTACCCACGAGGATGACTTGTATACTTCGATACACAATGCGACAGAATTTACAAACGGTGACACATGGTGGACAGAAATGACGACTGCTTTTATCATATTACTCATCTTACTACGTATTCGCTAATGGTTTTTTAATCTGTAGCTGTGAATGTTGAACCAATTATTTAATATTAGATGACTTGCCATTAATATGCATAGTGCTTCGGAGTAGTAGCAATTGCTATTATAACACAAATCATAATATACGATCAAAAAACTAATATTGTGTTATACATGATTCCACGCGATCCTTGACGTTAAACTTACAAATCCACATATATATAATACAGTGTAAATGTTATACATTGTTATACATAGTTTATGTAACATATCTTTTACTTCTACGCGTTTAAGAAATTCGTGACTATTTTGAGACAACGATATATAATATGAGGCCGAATAAAATTACAATAATCAAGCTCACATTTATGATCTATCATCTATCATCCAGATGTAACTCTGTACATACATACAGACACTGCATTTAAAAACCCTGACTCTTAAGTAGTTATGCACTCAAATCTCACATACACACATACAATGTTGGCGCACTTACGTGTGTGCATAAAATTCGGTATTTTTGATTTCATGCTATACAACTGTGCAATGCATAAAATGCATACAACGTGGAAAATAGCATTAGGTAACAAATATACTCGAACCAAACTAATAAATCAAGGTGGAAACCCGGTGCTAAATTTTAATCGATTCATTTCGCATGTTCTTTCCTTATCATGACGCTTGAATTTTTTATGTTCGCTTCGACTAAATGCTGAATGACGTATACACGCAGTTAATTAGTAAGTTCAATAACGTTGCTGCTTAACAACCATCTCAAAATACGCTACACCATATATGCAGTCACATATCTCTTCGTACTGTTAAAAGTCAGTCAGTTACCGGCTGTTTGTACAAAGAGTTGAGCCACTATCAGATTTATAGTACGCAAGATTCTTTATGGATTTTTTGTAGCCCGATCACATAAACTTATAATTGATAAAAATTAAATCTATATTGTTCATATTTCATACATTGATATAAACGCTGAATGTATCATCTTAAGAAAGTTTATGGATATTTCAAAAACAGTGTGAAAACGTACTTTTTAAAAATTATCATTGTGTCAAATTCATTCCTTAATTACTCCTCGTCAAATGTCAATAACAGTAAGCAACATGACGAATAATAAACTCTTATTCTCTTCCACTTTCTTGATTTTGTATTTAAATCTAAATATATTTTTTCATGATTATTGGTGCACTGAAATTACAGAACATTTGTGCTTCACAAAACTTCCTCCTACGGTCGGATCAAGCTAACTTCATATTCAGGTGCAGATTTCAAAGCGCATATACATATAAGGCTATTCAACAGGGTGTGTATATTGTGGACCTGAAGATTAACTTAGTCCGAATCTTGCGATCTACTAAACTAATCTGTAAATGCTCAACAATTCAACCTCCAAACACAAACAGCTAAGTACATGTGCAACAGAAATGATGATAGGGTTACTTCGCGCATATATACAACTTGTAAATGCTTATCCATGCATACATATTACAATGTTTATACCGTAATCACGGATAACAACGTTAAATGGATATGTTTACTAGGAAATTCGTGTGTACAGTATGTGTATTACAAGTATATATTATTGTATGTGTATTACTATTAGATTTCACTATCCTATCGGAGGTCCTATTCAACTGCAACACTGATACATGCATATGCAGATAAATCTTACAGTTTTACACACTGTCCTTTTTGTACATCATACACTTTTTGAATAGCAAAGTTTTGCCTTCTTCCATTGTACTTCACACATGCATTAACACTTGGCTCTACAATAATAGACAGTATGCATTTTATTATTATTATACGTTATAAACCAAATAATAACAGTGCACTTTTGTATCCTATCGGTACTCCCTCCACCCTTAGGGAAAGAATAGAAGTAAATAAATACATATATGCATATATGATGTAAGTATACATGCATGTAAAAACTAAGACTTCATACAGAACACAATAATAAAGTAAAATGAATGCTTAATAAATGATGAATGTTTAGATGGATGTCAAGTCGCTAAAACTGATCTACTAAATCTAATCGCTGTGGATTGTATACGTTACTATGTATATAACACTATTCACTATGTATAATGGTATACATTCATGCACACTATTCACTATACACAATAAATAAAGATAATACACATTTATTTATGCATGCATGCATATTATGACATGTCGTACTTTACATACGAGAGAAATCAGTAAAAAAGTCTACCACCTCCACCCATTATTTATACCTATTAAACTATTAACCTTTATGCACCTACAGTTTCCATGCGTGCCTGTTTATACTTCGACTTTTTCCTTGTCCTCCCACGCTTTTCTTCCTTCTTCCTTCCAAATCTACCCCTCTCCATCTCTCTCTCTCTCTCTCTCTCTGTGTATTTCACATTTTGACATACATATTCTTCGGCGTACACATACCTATACTCTTCTGACATTTAAAGTGGAAATTTAAGAACATAATATGGGAGTTGCCAAGGGAATGCCCGCCGTTTGATATACGTATTTGCCTATATCAAACGGCTGATATTCCTATGGACTTTCACATATGTATTTATATTTTGTATACATGAAGTAAAACTTTTAATGTGCAAACCTATGTAAAAGAAAATAGGGAAGAAATTAGTACATTCTAAAAAATTCACATACTTAATGCCTAATATGTATTTGTCACATAAAAGCTACAAAATATCAAAAAATTGTCATTATGTGGGACTTTAGTAAAAAAAATGACCCCGGCATGACGAAATTCTGTTTCGCGTAAAATCTCATTTAATTTGCTCTGTTTCAGACATACACTGAACGATCACAGGTCTTGATTACGTGGGATTCTGTAATCTTATTTCAGTTTCTGAACACATAAAATGCGACTTTATGTCAAATCAAATAGAGCGATTTCATAATACGATTATTAGGTTTTTTAAATAATTGTTTGCAAAAACCGGTGGTTATAACTTGTAACCTTTCAGTGCGGTTTTTAAGACCCAATATCATAATATTGCATTAGTTCAGAGTTTAGTATTAGTACAAAATATTTAGAATAAGGAATAATAACACTCACAATATAGTATGTATAGTAGTTTGCATACATTGAATGTACTTGGCCATACCTTTAAGTAAATACATAATGGTATGTACATGCAAGTAGGTTATCATAAATGTATTGCACGAGAGCTTCGCCAACAACACAAAAAAGGGCAATCTTAATCTTTCATGAAGTGTTTTCATTCACTATTTTCCTTTCTTTATGAATCTCAACCCATCCCTTCATTCAAACACAAGCCACTACTTTGTATAATATATATGTGTAGTATATATATATACTCACATGGAGGGTTTTTCATCAGTGATGGGCTATTATGCCGGCTATCGCATCGCCTACGACCACGTAAATTCCCTTAAACTTCCGATTATTTTTTTTTTCGAAACTAAAACCTAATACTAAAGCATTGATACATCTTTCGCTGATTAACCCAAAGGTTTAACCTTTAACCAACTTCCTCTCTAATTTTAGGTAATAACGACAAGTTTTTTGATTAATCTAATCATAAGATAGGCACACAAATATTTGACGCAATATTATGCAAAGGATGTGTGCTGATGCCCACTACTGCCCAACCATTATACCATATGCTATACCAAACATTTTTGACATTATTACATTACAATGTAAGTACGGCATGCAATTAAGGCAATACACATGTAGGAGGATGAGAACAAAAGGAAAATAGAAAGAACTCGCCAAATCTAAACCAGCGTGTGTATCGTCATCTTTACGACAGATTCAAATTTTACAACAGTGTCATGAACGCTTCGTTTAAACCATTTAACTTTCACAAACTATAGATGAACTGAGAATTAAATCACATGAAATTGACGAAAAACAGCTTTATAGAGACAAAGATTATTTATTCTCGGTTAATTTTCTCTGGAAAAGGACATTTTAATAAAATAAATCATTTTTGTGTTTAAGAAATTGCAACTTTTATTAAAATATACATTTTACCACGAAAATACGACACGCCGTGTGTAGTGTTGATTGTATATTGTAAAAGAGGGCAAAAAGTAATCGATACTGTTGCTCTCAAAATTATAGTAAATGAGGTTTTATTAAAATATATCGATGCATGATATTATCACGGCTGCAATTAATCTTACACATACCATATTGCCGATCGTACTTATGCATTAAACATGGCTCATTAACACATGGTCACTAAATACTCGAATGTCGATCAATAGTAAATGTACAATTTTGAAATTATCAGTACAAACCATTACAATGCAAAAGAATCTGAAACACTTGTTAATTCACTATTGTAATTAGGCAAGCAGAAATACACGATATGGCATACCTATTATGTGATTGTTACCTTTTTTAAAATTCTATACTTTCATTATCTGTATACAGGATGCGAAGCCCACAAAACTCTTTTACCCAGCCGCACAAGACTAAACTAAGGAGGAATAAGAAAAATTAGCACAATTGGCCACAAGCACAATGCCAAAATAGAATACCCTCTCATCATGTTCAAAGAAAAATTTCTTAAATGCTCCAAATATATACAATACATAATAAGTATTTAGTTTTCCTTTTGAGCCTATCCTTGCCATTAATAGGCATAATTAAATATCATACTTATCATTATATTTATATTTATATATATGTATATTCTATATTTACAATATATGCTTACAGACAAAATTTCCAATGTTCAGAATGTTTACTTTTTTCAAAATGTACAAACTTTTGCAAGTTTCATTATGTTTAATTGATAATTGCTTGAAAGAAAGCATACCACTGGAAATTTGAAGATGGACAATAATGGTCAATGCATATGGTATTGTATTCTATAATTCGACATCACAAGACCATTTAATGTGTAGTATATATACATATTAGGTATATACTTGGATATATGACATACATAATAAAATTAGCTGTGTTTCAAGATGCAGCACGCAACAGCAATAATCAAAGTAAACCCTAAAGTACACTATGTCTATAGACATAGTGTGCTTTAGGGTTTACTGCAACTGCACTTTTTAAAATAGAAATAAAGTAATGGCACTGTCATCATACATGCACCCGACTTCATTTTTATTTATGACTGCAACCTGCAGATATTACAACCATGTGCTTAAACCAACTATAAACTATAATATTTTCCCTTACACAATGAGCAATGGTACATAAAAATACGTTCATGAGTAGATATGCTCTCAAACAAGAAATAAAATGCATATGATCTGACTGCTTTCTCCATGCTAATAGATGGCGAAAACGGTGAGAAAATAGCCAATGTATTTCTGGCTTAGGAGTATAAAATGTACAGTGTAAGTATACATGCATGCAAAAACTTTATAATATTATGTATACTGCTTTGCGTTATCTTGATTATGGTAGAAATAAACAGCCAAGAAATATCTGATATAATGATATATTACCTCGTCGTCTGAGTTCATTTCGTACTCATAAAACGCATTAGAATGATACATCACATAGCACATCAACGAATACGAAGAAGAAATGAAGGGAAATAGTGTATACTGCCAGCGAGAAGAAGAACGTTGAACAATAGAAACATAATGAATGAATGAATGAACTTTTCCTTCCTTACCCCTTCAAATCTTCGTCTTTCATATAGTTCCTCGTGTATACTAGCTAGCTGTTTCGTCACAGTAATATTTTCAGGTAAGTTTAAATGTGAACAAAATAATTTTGATAATAACGAATGCCGATAGGCGATAGCATAATATATACATGATGTACATATTGCATAGCATATGTACATTATAAAACTAGTCTGACTAATATGTAACTGTCATCATGCACGACGATCAACATTTATTAGTAGTTATATTCATTGCCTTGCATAATATCACATCTTTCAATGCGGTTGAATAAAAATATCTGCACATGACAAGACGAATAGAACAACATGCCTAGATTTAAAAGACTTTCATCCCCTAAGATATTAAACAGTCATACCAAGTCATATTTACATTTTGATTATAAAAAAGGATACACCAGCTGATTTCCTTCCACGGTAGAGCACGGTATTAATTTCAGACCAATGTGAATCGTGAATCGTATATTGAATATGTTGTGAATGTCCAGCTCATAAGTAAGAAGAGAAAACTACACTATATACATATTTATGAATGCTTAAATTAAAGTTACTACATACGCACTGGCTATGGGCTAGTCACGTCCATATGTATGTGAATAGAAAGATAAAAAACTATTCGCCGCTCATCTCAACTCATTGAATACAATGTAGTCTATCGGCCGGAAAAGAATTGTTGAAATGCACTTCCATTGACACATGCCATAAAGTTGAACCACCAAAAAACAAACTGAATATCTTGCGGATGACAATTTTTAGATTCGACGTAACGATTGCCTGCACGTCATTTTTGATTTACGCTTTCGGGACTTTGGATTTTCCCGAAGGCCCAATAATTGGATTACAATGAAACTGGAGCTTTCTACAGGCCATGTGGGGTTTTCTAATTTTTTGAAATTAAAAAAACATTAACTTCCAGGGGTCACCTGAGTTATTATGGGAACCCCATACTCAATTTGGAAAAATAGTAAGCATATATTACAAAACAGTGCTAACCAATGAACTTATTTTTCATCCTCGCCCTTCAAGAACAGGCTTTGTTCTGCTTTTTACTAAAATTTTTCTATCAGTAAACAGCATGTTTCTTATTGTCCTTTCTCCTTGGATGAATTCGGACTGTATGAAAACAAAAATACACTTTTTATCAACGCTGTATGAAAAGAGTCTTTTATTTTGTTTATTCATACCTATATGGTGGAAAAGCATTACATCAGTCACGGCGATTTATCATGGCGGTTTGTGGTTTGTCATAAGCAGCATATGCCCATTTATGTAGAATATTTTTTTTCAATGAAAATATTTCAATTATTCATATCCCTTGTTTACTGTTTACTCAAAATTCACCACTTTAAATTCTTGGCAGGGGATGAGTTATAAGTTATAAGATAGAATTAGAATATTTTGCCGTTTGCTGTCACAAGAGTATCTATATTCAAACCGAAATTCGTAGACAAAAAGAATAAAAATTTGTCCCAGTGAACCACTAACTCTCCAATATTTTACCGAAAGCATCTGGGAAAAAGCTAGAGAAAAGTATGCGAGTCAATAGACGCAATGACAGGTGCATCCGAATCCTATCATAATCATCCGAGCCTAGTCACACAAAATGTAATGTTGTAGGTACATGCAGGATGCAGGACGTAGAAAAAACTAAAGGACAAAAGAGAGAAAAAAACAAACTGCATTGCAGTTGTAGTAACTATACGGTTACCCTTTTCTGGTTTCAATATTTCAATTTCTTATAATACACTCCGCTTATTGTATAAGTACTTCTTAGGATAAAATACTATTACTAGTAGAAAGTAGACAAGATAAACAGTTTCGCTCCAATCGTACCTTACACAGTTCCAAGCAACAATACTAAATACTATACTATCGTAATAAAACGGGGCATAGAATGGGATAGAAAAACTTTAGAAATGACTCTCTCTCTCTCTGAATGTGCTTTTCGCACACCAGCACTCAATTTTTCCTAGTCAAAAACAAAAACCCTGGCTGGCCATTTCACGTGGTCTGTCCAGACAGTGTCCACATAAGATGTACGCATAGTAAATAGGGACACTTTAATTTCAACAACTTCATGGCAATTTAACTGTGACGGAATACCTTTTATACGAGGTAACGAAAACTAACACATATATATGAAACGGATATAACGATGCCAGTTATATGTATTATTTACTATATGTATCCTGTACATCATACACGCATACATTTCTATTATTATTATCTGCACACATTATACGTTGCAATATTTTGCATATGTACATGATAGTATAACAATGCTTAGTACTATAACACTAAATCTTTAGTACACCGAACAAGACAGTAATCAGACTTATATAATACTATTGCTATCAGTTACGGGAGAAAAGGTGTCTGCCGTACGTGCTACGTCCAGTTTAATGATTCATTTAGCTGTGCATGATACATGGTTTATGATATCTGCTTCGTTTTTTTTTCTTGGCTAACAAAGACAAAACAAGGGCTTTATAGTACTTAAAAATTATATCAAAAAAAATCCTCAGCTCTCATTTCCATCCGGATAGAAAAATCATTCACACCGAGAGCTAGAAGTTTTAAAATAATTACAGCAAAACCAATGCACATAATGCATTTAATAAGTTGCAAAATTGATTAAATTTTAAATTTACTAATTGTAATCAAATGTAATACGTTATACATACATGTATGTATATCCAATATTTCGATAAAGTATGTGTGCGATAAATCGTGTATTATATTCCGCCGCATTTGTAATCTATAAATTTTATGCATGGCTAAGGTACAATGCAAGCTTGCAGTTGCAGTACACATCTTTGCCCACATGAACAGTACATAGTACATACATACAGAGAAAATAGATACATCTATAGAAGAACTTGTGTGATTAGAAGTCAGGTATACAACATAATATTATAAAATGTTTACCTGTGTATGCATTTATGTGTAGGAGTAGAAGAAGTTTCTACAATTTACGATAACCAACACCATATGAGGACTCTGTTCCTTGAGGCATCCAAATTCAACGCTCTTCAACAGTGGTGCCTATTTAATAGGAGTTGCCTATCTTGACTCTGTCTCCGAAAACCACAACCAATTTGCCTTGTAGTCAAATTCCATCCAAAACATACAAATATACAGTGATAAAATGTAGAGGTTCTGTAAATTCGAAACTGGCTTTAAAAGTTTTGTATTGGTATAAACTCAACATAAAGTAGACAGTAGACATGGAACACCTAACAATAAAATTAAGATTTATCCCGTTCTGAGAAGTTGCCAAAATTGACTTCTGACCACAGAATTTGTTACAGAAAATATATTGCATCATTATAAATTATGCAAGATATTTTTATCGTGCTTTGTTGGTATTAACAAAACCAAAAAATATACTACCTATCTACATCAATTACAATTACTTTCTATTACTTACAAGTACATTCCGACTCGAATTTTTAGAAAATGAAATTTTTATCGGCAGTCTCTTAATTACTTGATATGCCTAAGCTAATCCTAGGAAAATAAATACTCATCAGAAGTGTGAAATATGCATGGATCCTTATAACTAGGACATTTTGATTTACTAATTTAAGCAAACACTAGACACTTTTAGTTTATATAAAATGTAGTTACATTTAACAAATACATGTCTAACGTCACGCAAGTCATTTTTAATTGAGAATTAGGGCTGGTTTAGATTTAATTTAGTAACGTCTGAGATGATGACTCTATTCATCTTTTACATGTAACAAAGTCAATCCAATTTTGTAAAGTTTTCAAAATCAAATTCCTACAAAAACTGTAATGCACGAAGTACGAAACATTCATAGAATCAAGGGTTCATAGAATCAAGGTTGCACTGTACACTGTACATCATACCATAACATATAACATATCAAATACGACAAGTATGTGAATGAAGAGAAAGGGGTATTATTTAGCTGTGGACAGCAAGATGATGACGAAGAACATTTTGCCATATCTCTTTCTGTAGAATAAAATACGATATCGTACACCGCGACGATTATTTTTCTCCAATTTCCTAAACTAAACGAAAAAATGGTTATAACTTATAAAACAATATACAATGTAAAGTATCGGTTTCAAAATGTATTTTTGCTTTACTAAAGCCTTCCTTAACGTATTAACAACTAATAATAACTACGATGATATACACATTTCATTCTTTGTCAGTAATTAGACTTAATTATTTTAAAACATCAAAATGTACTACTCGAAATCAATCATAGTATAATGTAAATTATAAACGTCTACTCATTACAATGAAATGGTGAAAGGAAACTTTGAGAGGGTACAGAAACATAAGCTTGCCCATTTAAATACTTCCTACGTAAAGTCTATCAAAACTTCATAAATCTATACATGCAAACTTTATGCTGCATTATACACATTATGATTTCACCTTGATCAGTAAAGAAACTCAGAGACAATAGAATTTACAATCAAGAGTTAATGACTGCTTCTGTACGTGTATTAACAGTTGAATGTATGCATTGTACAGTCTTGAAGATTTGGGGGGATTCGGAAATAAAATCGCCAAACTTACTTAAATGATAATTTTATCAACTATTATACATAGCTTTCGTGTTTATAATTTACAAGAGTATTTGTTAAGTTACTCGCCTACTTACTTCTTGTTAACTTCTTGTATAGGTTGTACTACTAGCGAAAACCATTTTACTTTGGTTAATCGGGAAAATGTACAAAGAAGAAGCCTCATAGCTTTTCACGAAACTTCAGAAATTTTAACATCCCATATAAACTATAAATAATAAATAATATAGTATGTATATCACCTGCAGACTGCAGTGATTTGTGTAGAAACTGTATTAGATACAGATTACAAAACATGAGCACGTAACATAATAATATGTAACACACATACATTTAGAAAGGACTTGAATAACAATGAAGATGGGCAAACATTGTAATCAAATGTATATCTGACCATTTTTATTAAATATAATATTATAACATGCATATACAATATACACACATGTTTGTTTTTAAAGTTATTTTTTCAATTTTCACACGTAAGGTTTAAGTGCATGGACAAGTTAAAGTGTGTGGGACACAAGGTGACTGCGTCAGTAAAGGACACAATGTCAGAATTAGAATGTAAAACAACAAAATCAAGTTCTGTTTGACCATGTCCACAATAAACCATCACCTACTCCTACACAATTTTGTGTGTTGAAGCACAAAGCATTATTGATAAAATGAACATTTATTTTTATGCATGGTTACACCTTGTTCATTTATATTTACAAAAAAACTATCAAATTCCTTTACCTAGACGAGGAAGGAATACCAATTAAATCAAGTTGAAAAATACAAACATAAATAAATATAGCTTCCTTGTATTTTATATTATGAACACCTTTTTTTGCATTCATAGTTCCAAATTTCAAAGATATTTTATAAGTATGTCATTGCGAGTTTACGACATTTACTAGTCGAATATATGCAAAGTAAAACATTTGCATTCAACATCATGTACAATTTTGCAATTTAGGTAGTGGATGAGGAGTTTTTAGTTTCTGCTATTTTTTAATAAATCAAACTATTTCATAGAAAAACGGATGTCGCAGGTTCTTTTGCCTTTTAGAATACTAATAACTTGTAAGAAATAATGGAAAAACTTAATCTAATAATAAGCTTCACAGTGAAAACTGTTCGTTAACTGTCCCTTTTTAGTCCCAGGTTTTAGATAGGTTTTAGAAACCCGATTGAAACACAATAATATTATGCATTATGCAAATGCTGTGGTTTTGCATTCTTGATCCTACTAAACGGATTTTATGTATAAACAGAATGCTGTCTGATTGATTAGACATCTAAATATAAAAAACAGTGCACAGTATTTACACAGTATTGTAATTTCAAACAGAAAAACAGGAAGGACAAAATAGTGTTTAATGCTTTGACTGTATGATATGTAACTAAAAATATGATAATTGAAATAATAGTAAGTTCTTACCCGTGAGAAATCGTATGAATCATACGGGACCATTTGTATATAATCCACATTATCATCAGGATCCATATTTAGCACGTTATTTCTGCCACTACCGGTCATTCCTGGATTAAAATGACCTGACCCCCGTCTTGAGTTGTTTGACGAACCCTCAGCTGGCTGAATGGAGTTATTAAACATACGATTCCACTTTGACCACATAAAAAAATCTATTATCTAAACTCACAACCAAAAAATAAAATAAAAAAACGAAGGGAAGCAAAAAACCAATTTTGGCGATTATTTTAGGCACAAACTCGGATAATTTGTTGTTGTACAATAATTTAACTAACGATTTAGCACACTCACACACACACACAAATACAAATAATAAACAATCAAATATTATTTGATCGTTATTTTATTCTTTGGAATTTTGATGTTGGTAATTCAATATTTTGTGAAATATTGTCTGTTTTCACTTCTGTAGTACTAAATATTTGGCTTTGAGGTTTTAATTTGAACATAAAACAAGATAAATAAATAAAATAGTCACACATTGTATAAGATTAATAATTTTACATTTTGTGATAAGGATTATAATTTACATTTGATTTGATCTTTGATCAGATTCTGAAATCTTTAAAATATTTTGTTCTTCAAACATTCCCCCTCCTGTTTAACTATATTATTAAAGTTGAAGGGAAATGACACTTTGGAAAATTTGGAATCAACACTATGCACAATCAGGCTTTAAATTCACTCGTTAAAAACTTAAATCTAGATTAAAATAGCAGTAAAATATGTACTTCAGTTGGATGTTTTTTCAGAAAAACCTACATATTTTTTTGACTTTTGCCAGCAGAATTGCACACAGGGTTTGGCCTATAGCGCTTATTTAATATGCATGTATATACTTACATACATACAATGGGATATCTTACGGTTTGATATCACGTTATTATTATCGTATATTATTTTATATGTATATGTACGGGTATGTGTAAGGAAAAGTGACACACACTCGTAGTAGTATTTATTATTTTACTTTTAGTCGTTGTCTACTTATGCTGTTTGTATAACTTAATTGTGGTTAATGCTAAATATGATAAATATGAAATACCCTTCTTATTATTTTAATATGAAATTGTTAGCTAATGAAATATTTATGAACAAAGTTTAAAAGGATTATATTACGAAGATGATGAGCCTTCACATATTATAATAATATATTTATTTACAATGAATAAGAACAACTACTGAGATTTTTTTTTTGCTACCAATACTAAATACAATTGACTATCTCTTGTTTGTGCCCACTATACTTTCATCTCATTCATAATGCAGTGACGAAGAGGAAAAATGATTATTATATTATTATCGAGATGTACAATGTTCACTGTGTTATGTGTTATATCCTACTACCACTCGTAATATTATGTATTGATACACACACACACACACACACACACGCATATTACGTGGCATGAAATGGTATTTTACCTTGATGCCCAAAATAGGAAATGTGACATTCTTAATAATATTAGTATAATTATAATTAGCATACCGAGGAGACTATATAACTTTACTTACAGATGTAAGTAAATGTTTTCTTTCTAGTTCAATATCAACAACTTTGCAAATGGCTGTTAAAGACAAAAAAACATTTACTATTAAAATATAAGAAAAAATCATAATTTAGCATATATTTGGTGGACGTTGGACATGCTGCAATAGTCGAAATGACAATAAAGCTACGTCTCAAAAAAGGGGAAATGCTTAATCCTTAATTGTGAACAGGAATTGTTTTGTTTTTTTTTTTTTGGATTTTATACCATATATACGTACCATGTTTGAGCCAATATAGCTTCAATTCGTTAATAATTATTATTGTTTTTTTTGACATGTTAAAGGGTTAAGTAATGGATTAGTAACTAATCCATTACTTAACCATTTTAATTAATGAACAAAGCAATGTATTAACTGCTTTATTCATTTGCAACGAAAAGAAGTTTCAACATACGAAATACGAATAATATGAATATGTGTTTATATAATAATTTTGTGAAGTTTAATCTATCTTTTAGGCTAGATACTTTTTATACTTTATACACATACGCTTACATGCTACACCTGTTTGTAAAATAACATTGATTGTTCAGCATGGTATGCTTTCTTCGTTTATTAAATATGAAAGAATCACTTTCCACTTTTGATTTGATTTTAGGTAAATAGAATAGACTACTTTAATAAATCATTTCGCATTTATGTATCTTGGTTTTTTGTTTACAATTTATAGAAGATAGTGTACGTTGTACGTAGATACTTATTAAATTAATACAATAACAGTTGCATAGTGTATTTTACTATAACACTATATAACTTGACTTGTTTTGTTTTTTTGCTTAAATGATAATAATAATGAATAATGATTATTTATAATAATATGATGTATTCTTATTTATTTTGTAGTATTGACAGTTTCTATCTAAAAGAAGGACTGGAACGGTTTATAGTTTATAAGTCTACGATCAAGAAAGGTTTTGCTCTTGTTCTTTATGTCCTTTGCGAGAAGCAACTTTAAATATAAATTATTACTTCGATGAATCAATATCAGCTTGGAGTTTCTTCTGTTTTGCAATCTTTTCCTGAAGTCTCTTTATTTCAGCTTCGTCTTCACTGATTTCTGTAAATTGAAATACACATAAATAATATTATGTCCATTTAGTATTTAGTATATACATAATATATTGAATTTGAGTACACGCATAAATCATTTTGAAAACTCAATAAATAATACCATTATGCAAATGCTCTTTAAGCTTCCTTAATTGTTCTTCTTGTTGTTTGCGAGCCCAGGCAGCTGCAAGGAAAAATCACATGAAATTTACAACAATGTCAGATTAATTCAACAACATTTTTCTCTTTTACACGTATGTATACTTGCAGATTTTGATTTCTGGCTTAAAGTATGCTTTTGTTTATGCTGCTAAACGAACATAGGTCTCTAAGCGACCTTTATTCGGTGGGCAGTTTTACAGAATCTGATAGATACATACAAATGTGTTTCATTATTTAAAAAAAAATGATCGGGGTATCGGTCGGTCACTGCAATTCATTTTAAGGGTATTTGAATCACGACACTGATGAATTACAGACTACGAAAAAATGTGGCAACTGCTTTCCCGATGCCATGGCAGACCAGAATTTCTACATTCTAGTTTTTATAATCGAACATTAAATGAATCCGGAGAATATTTGTGTTAATTTGTTTTAAATTTTGTACTTCTACTTCTCCGAATCTCCGTAGTTACCGCAGATCTCTGCAGTAACTACGGTGATTTGAAGATTAACAGAAGTAAAGGAAGGTGGCTAAACTTCGTTTAGTTATACCATGATATTTCGTGGAAAATTTTTCCATTGGAAATTGGAAAACAGGATACTGGTGATAGGCTAACAGGACTTAACGTATATTAAGCACATCTTAAAATTTTCGTGGTCATTGACCTTTGCCACTTACGGCAGAATTATTTTACGGGGACTTATCTTGGCATCTATACGCTATACGTCATTACGTATAATGTACAATTATACATCTAGGTATACTTTAATCTTCGAGAAATAGCATAAATTACTTTGATCTATTGAATTTCAAAGTTTCAACCTGCATGCATAGGCACTGGTCCAGGAGTTGCCAACACAGACGTCTTACGTAGAATTACACTATAATCGCTATTTATGACAATCTTAATCTAGGTATATTTATAACAAATTTGATCTTCTATAAATTCTGGCCTGACTTGACAAGTGACAAGTGGCAGCCCTTACAGATTATTTGACCCCTTGAAAAATTAAAACATACCTTCTTGAGCTTGTTCTTTCTTGCCAAAGGCGCCTCCAGCTTCTCTTATCGCACCAGCTGAACCACTACCAGAATCCTTTGAGTACATGGCCGCAATGAAGGGTCGTCTATATTTTTCAAAATAGAAATAGAAACATTTTGCATTAAGACAATCAGCGTATTATTAATTATTAACAGCAAATATACATTATATTCTTATTACTTCGTACGCATTAGATAGGCCTACTTAGACGATGTAATATACGTATGTCACTTAAGTAAGTGCAAAGTACAATCCAATATCCATAAATATTACACACTAGACACTAGAATTCGTAGCTTGTTTTCTCGAATATATTTGATACCTGATAAGTAATGTTTAATGTGTATTCTACATTCCACACACAAATCACAAATAAACAAATAAACTGCAAAAATAAAAGTTATTAGTTATCGATTATCGACACTCGTTTTGTAATGATGTTATTCGTTATTCATGTAAGCAAGTCGTTTTATGCGTATTAACAAGACAAATAAGATTCAATCAATTTTGGTTGAACAAATGTATTATTTAGATCTTTTGTCCTTCAAGACCTTGCATCATTCCAAATTCTGGAATATTATATTAATGCTGAATAATAAGTATGTAGCTATATAGTGTGTATGCGTAGTTTGTAGTGAGTAAGTATGTACTTCAAAAAAGTATGTATTAACATTATTTTTAAAGCTGATCTATGTACCGAAAACGACCACTACCTTGTCGGCTATTTCATGTAAAATACTCCAATAAAAAGACAAAACATAATGTGAAATTATACAAGAAACTATAAAGATTACTTACGATTTAAGAGGTAAACGCTTAATTTGTTGAAAAATTACACCCGACATTTTAAATTAATTAATAGAAGTTGGACTAGGGATTTATTACAAACTTGGACTTTAAAAAATTTTGTCTTGTTATGCGGGAGTTTCGACGACGAACAAGAATTTTTTTGAGTGATTTGGGGTAATGTGAGGTTTTCGTTTTTGGTCTCGGATGCTTCTTCTGCTTCTGGGGACAATGATGGATAATTTTCAAAAAGATCAGGGTTTTTTCTCCTATTTTTATCTTCTTCCGTTTTTAAACACACTCTATTTTCGGAAATTGCAAAATCTATGTAATCATGGTTTCTACTTTTAACTACGTAGAATACAACAGGGAATCCAAGTGAGATTAATTTTGATTTACAATAGTTGGAATTGTTTGCAGTATTAAGTTGTAGACATCTTGTCCACATTATGTTTTCTTAAATTAAGTTTTTGAATTAAAAATACGTTGGCACTAACCTATAAGTACTATAAGTAAGTGCTCTGATCAAACAAACAAACTATACATATTCCTGCAAAAAGGCTGCAGTACTTACCTTTACCTTTTGCATTGTATACTTAATTACTTGATGGTCGCACTGCTTTCCTATTTTACTTGCAATATGTATGTACATATTTTATACAGCTTTTTATGCAATGACATTGCACAATGAAAGTTTTTTTCTTTTTTTGTCTTTTACACTTTACACCAACCTATAATTTTATATATTTGAGTAACCATGGATTGTATAATGCATATAAGTTATATGTTTCGATTTTAAATCAAAAGCATAACAAATTACGGCATTCCACATTCTTTGCTTTGGAGTTTGGAGTCCAAAGGCTTGGACGGCGTCCGATATCTCAAAAACAAAAAACATTCATTCTCCGCGACTATGAATGAATGGACAGTGCAGTACCGGGTGACCTGTATAGAACTGACGTTTTTGCATGCAAAAAACATTGAAAAGCGTCAGTTCTATACAGGTCACCCGGTACAGCATAAATAGGTATACAGCATGCGCATGGTGTCTGAAGAAATATCCATCATCTCGTCACAAATCCGTTCGTCACACAACATTTCGCCACACTGCCGATTGTCACCTTACCGATTCGTCATTGAGGCATTTCGTCACTTCAACATTTCGTCATTGAGGCATTTCTTCACTTCAACATTTCGTCACTGAGGCATTTCGTCACTTCAACATTTCGTTATTGAGGCATTTCGTCACTTCAACATTTCGTCATTGAGGCATTTAGCACCAAGCCATTTCGTCACCGAGACATTCCGTCACTAAGAATTTTTGTTTAGACTAGATATTTGGGTTTCACATCACTCACAACCATTATATGACAGATTCCATGACTTTTTCGTATGCCGACGAGTTAACTGTGCCGACGAGTTTCTTTGCCTACGAGTTCATATTACCGACCAGTAGCGTACCGACAAGTTTACCGACGAGTTTCCGGCAAACCAATATACAGACACCTATGGGTAAGTAACCTGTGGATTGCCTAAAAATTATGATAAAATCTCAAAAATTACGAAAAAATCACAAAAATTACGAAAAAATCACAAAAATTATGAGAAAGTCTCAAAAATTACGAAAAAATCACAAAAATTATGAGAAAGTCTCAAAAATTACGAGCACATCACAAAAACTATGAGAAAATCTCAAAAACTGTGAGTAAGTGTTGAAAAACTGTGCGGAAGTCTCAAAAATTATGAGAAAATCTAAAAACTACGAATTATTCTCGGGAATTGTGATAATATATACCAAAGCAAAGAAATTAAAAATGATGTGTAGTTTAGGAAATTTTTGGACAGAAAAACGCTTCCCCGTGGCGCTTGTTAAAACTTTCGGTTCTCTTGAAAGTTTAAGAAGCATTTAAAATTAACGATTTCAAATGCCATAAGCCATAACTACTGCAGTCCACTTCCATTTTGGGGCAACCCACAGTTTACTTACCCATAGGTGTCTGTATATTATCGTTTGTTGTGACGAAATGTCTGTGGCCAAAATTTTTAGTGACGGAATGTCTCGGTGACGAAATGGCTTGGTGCTAAATGTCAAGTGACCAAATGCACCGGTGAAGCTTTTTATCTAAACAAATTTTTAGATAAAAAGCTTCAGACACCATGCATAGAGTTACTATAAATATGTTTATAGTAACTCTATGACACCATGATATGGGAAGTTTTGTATAGGACTTTGATGTGTTT
>JAQIVE010000689.1:0-32983 GCA_034698285.1 Sminthurinus bimaculatus | reverse complement strand
TCTGGGGTGAAAGCTAATGTAAATCCTCATTCAGATTTCGATGACCCGTGACGACCTCTAAACCTCAACCAATCGGGGCGAAATTTTCAGGGTAATTTTTCTGAACCCAAAGGACTGATATGACAGCCTAAGGCTTTAAATTTCCTACTTTTTTACTAGAATGGCATCATCTAGTGTACATAGATATAATATACGTGTATCTTTTCAATCTTGTCTCCGCGTTTTTTGTGTACACATCTCAAAGGAGAAAAAACTCCCAGAAAGAAGAAAGTCCGACTAAAAAGAAATGGAAAAATACAGAGCCATGGGGACGGAAATGGAAGGCAAACGAAAAAGTTGAAGATGGGAGGCAAACAAACGTCTTGGCATAATATTCTTTTTTAAAATTTATGAGTCTGGGCCTATTGTGATTATTTGCACACTAGTTTTGCAGCTTATGAAATTTTGGGGAAAATTTTAAGATATTTCAAAACACTGGAAGAAATTTTGCACTTACGTTTCGGCAGTTTCAAAATGTGGAGATTAAAATATTTGGAGTTTAGTAGAACTTACATCAAAAGGAAGCCGAAATTTTAAGGAGAAGTATCCATGACCATTCAGGATAAATGCGACGCAGATTTTTAAGGAATCCTTTAATTCCGTGATACATACATACGATGACGACAACGGCGATGGGCTAAGAGTAAAGAAGGTGCGGAACGCTGCTAATAAAAGCAGCTACGAGCATGCACACTGCACACGCCAATTTTTTTTATGTGTAAATATCTAGGAAAAGGACAGAAAAGGAGGATGCATTGGAAAGCAGAGCCAGCAACCACAAGAATAAAAATGGTATACAATACACCAATACACATTATATAGACAAGTATGATAGTCACGTATGTATGTGTACCTATGAGAATATATGTAAATACAAAATGTGGGAAATGTTAAGGGTGAAGACACAATACCCTGGATCAATTTGCTCAAGGGTAATCTTAGGACGAGACGGACGGGCGGATTGCGGATCTGCCGTCATCTTCATCTTCTTCCCTCCTTCGTTTCAATGGATATGATGCACCGTCCGAATGCATGCATAAGAATATGCGTAAAAAGTTAAAGTTGGACTAGGAGCACAAGTACTAATACGTACAAAGTTGAGGTCTGCATGCATGCATGTACTTTCACCGTAATTTTACTCGCCTACACAGTGCACAAAGACGAAGAATAGATAGAAAAGGAGCGGGGAAAACGAGGGCGAATACTTCGAGTACATTGCTTGAAGGATTCTAGTCAACCTCCTTTCATTTCCCAGACATCTTCCTAGAGTATGACTAGACGATTACTTTTACTACAGTCATATGTATGTATGTATGTGTACAGAGAGGAAGAGGAGGATACCATAGTATAATAAGTGACAAAGCCTCTCTTGCTTTGGCCTGAATGTACGTATACGTATAGTGAAGGAAATTCATCTGGAATTTGTCACAAAGGGAAACTCATCTTCAATTTCCTCTTGTGTGCTCGTCCTCCTCGTTTTCTCATTCTTCTCTGCCTTTGAGTCCTCAGCGTCTCAGAAAAAACTTGAAGAAAGGGACTTTTTAAACCCCAAATAGGTAATAGAGAAGGAGAAACAGGTCCAGGACCAAGTCGAGCTTGAGTCTAAAACATTTACATACATACACCAATTTCTTCTTTTCTCCATAACCAACATCAACCTGTACTTGATACTGTCAAATATAAATATATGTATGTATGTGCATACGGTATGAAAATTAATCAGGATGCGGTTACTTTAGTTTCCAAGGATGCAATCACTTGTGTGTACACAAATAGATTTTTACATTGTATACACTGTACTATACACAGTGCAATGTAGGTTGCCAAGTTATGCGTAGTTACTTATGTTCATACAGTATCAATGCTAAAGGTTGTCCTTCAGTTCATACTTGAGAAGAAATAAAGTATTTAAAGAAAGAGGCTATACCTTATTTGTCTCAACCCCAAGTTGCTTAGGGTTGCGACGGCGACTTTAAATTAAGCCGTTACAGGGGAGACGAGTATACATACACTATACACGTTCAAAATTACCAGGAAATTTTTCATTACGGCTTCGTAAATTACGCAGAAATGAACAAGTTGCACAGGGAAACGTACATATTTAATTTAGGAAATTCAATCCTTTCTTACCATTGTATGTATGTATCAGTATGATAGCTAAAGGGATTTCCGTGGGATTGTTACATTTTCTGACGGCCAACCTTACAAGACTTTATTCTTTTATGCTTTCCTTAATTTGCCAAAATCATATTAAGTATTGTAGACTTCTTTACTACATATTTATTCAACAGAAGATTGAAGATGAAATATTTGTAAAAAATATGCAAATATTTTCAACCTTGTTGAAATGTTCTTTATATGTAATGCAGTAGAATGAATTGGTGCAACACTTAATGCATGGTTAAATAAACTTGCGCAGAGACTTTAGCCATTGGTCTCAAAGGTCTAATAAATCCAAGGTCTGCATAAATAGCAAGTGGTCAAATTAAATTTTTAACATTGTCCATCTTCCGTAAAAGTCGAAAGGTTACAAAATTTTAACTGCTGAGAATGGTAGTAGAAGATATTAACTATTAAAATGTATTGAATGCAATTTACACGATATTAACTGGCATGAATTATGGTTGTTTTTGAGTGGCTAGCTGCTAGTTCCCAGTTTTTGAAAGTAAAATTTTTTGTTTCGACGAATAAAACGCGTTTAAGCCATATAATGAATGATCATTGATCATCCTACATAATTTCCATTCAAACTTAAAAGGCGATCGTTAAATTCAATTAACAAGCAAATGGTCTATCTTTATCTTTATGATTTAACGTGATACATAGGTAAAGAGGAAGCACGTCAAGTGCAACCAGAACTTGATAAATCATGATGCTAAATAACAAGAAGTTTAAATACCACATATTAGGTATTTAATCCATTTATTACTTTGTGCTTATTATACGAATTGCAAAATTACTTATTGAACAATGAGGTAAACCCCTAGTAGCACAAAGGAAATTTGTCACACATTACATAGATAAATACATGTATTCATAATCCCATTTGCCATTTGAAAGAGAGAAGTTGTACAAAAACCTCCGTTCAAATTGAAATTAAAGTAAGGATATTGTCATCGCCATTGCCATTGTCGTTATCATGAACGCAAAACACGTTGTGACACAAGTAAACAATATTCGGAAAAGGGAAAAATTAAGTTTAAATGTGAAGCCGGAAATTTGGTAATTCTATTGTGGATTGTGGATGCATAACGCCCGGAAGAATATATAATAGAAATGTGAAGTTGAAATTAATAAATGAAGTAAATATATAGTAGACAAGGAAGAATAGAAACACAAGTGGAAACTGAAAGTGACGATGAGAACAAAGACAAAGATAATGAAAAAGACAATGAGGAGCATTTTAATTATATATTATTTTATATTAGAGCATAATAGAACACTTGACTCTTGGTTCTTCATCGTCATTGTTTTTCGTCCGGGTGCGTGCTCTATCTATCTCGATACGGATTGAATTGAAATGAAATCAAGTGTTGACAAGATGACTGAAAACTGAAATCAAGCCAGGAGAGAGTACATAAAATATCAGGGAATTGAGTGGAGGTGAAAAGTTTTCATCTTGTTTGTACATTTGCCTTGTTGTTGCCTTACGTTTGCACAATAGCGTTTTGTGTTGCTCCCTTCAATAAATAGTTGAGGTTACATCTAGAAACTCGAGCACACAATCGAGAGAAAGACCGAGGCGAAGAAGATGGATGCGGAGAAAATTCTATTTTGATTTCATGATCGTGTCCATGCTCTTGATTATGATTATGATTAGACTTGCTTCGTTGTCATGATCCCCACACACACACACATACACACAACAAGTACATATCTCAGAGCAAAGACCTATCACAAAGGTGGCAATTACGAACAATACCCAGGTTGATTGAAAACAAATGTGTGTGCACTTGTATTGCGGTTATTCCCCTTTTCACTTTTTTCACTGCCTACTACATACTACACTATTTACTTCCTTTTCTCGTCTTCTTGACAACTTGACAGCAGCAAGATTGTCACCAGGCTGCCTAGATAATGGGAGGTATCAAGATACCAGATTATTATCTACATTTCACTGAAGTTTTCTATACTCTGTCATTATTACGATTTTGCTGTATGATTACTGTCATTATTGAGATCTCTGAGGAAAATCAGAGGGAAAGGTGAAATAAATTAAAGTATACATTAAACAGTCGCAAGCTGTAAGTGAACAACAACAAGATGCCTTAATATAGATACACGCGTACGTATGTTGAATGTATGTATGAGCAGCTGATAAAGGTATCCTATCATAATCCCTAGATTAACTATTCTAGTTGAATGGACTCATATTATGCTTCCCACCATCCTTCATGATCATCAACGTTGACATCAAAGTCAACTTGCCCATATGTGTTTGTGTTTTACATTCATATCAATGTCTTATATTATAGAACAGTTTGGCGCAGTTTCTTATACTCACGTATTGTATATATGACGAGCATAGATTTGAACAATGCAGAATGTACAAGTACAGTGTAGATTGTGGATTGTGGATTGCACAATGTACATACATACATAGGTTGTCGAGCTGGAAAGTGAGGAGCTCTTGAAACTTTTCTGCTAAACTGCAAAGTGAGTCAACTGCAAACTAACTATTCAGGAAATCTCTCCTTTCTCTCATCCTCGTGATTCTCTCCTCTGTTTCGCATTCAATTCAAACTCATCATTTGATTAGATTTAATCTAGCGTGCTCAGCTTACCTTCACTTAGTTCACAATGACAACTTGGAAAATATATCAAGCGGAAAGCAGTGAGCTGGAGCTGACTCTCCGCTGCTTCTATATACTCTTCTCTCACGACCGAGAATTCCACGTCGGGATTCTGGCCTTCATACCACCTACACAGTTACCATCCCGGCTGTGAATTCAGCGGGAGTCTGGAGATATTCCAGTCGAATCTGACACCGAAATCCAACTTGTTATGGCACAACTTCCGATCCTGGGACATATTTCGATTGTTCCAGACGCCAATTGTATCCCGAATCGATAGATACACTCTTATCGTACTATGTATTATGTATACATACTTATATTATGGACAACGAGCACTGAACTATGGCCTGTATCAGTCAAAAGAAAGGAAGAGGAAAAAGAAAGAAGTTTAGTCGAGCTACGGGTTTAATCTTAGAAGATTTGGAGCAAACTCCACATTAGGCCAACATTGTAGTGGAACACAGCAGAAATGTGTGTATGTATGCTTGCAATGCAAAGGCGACATGGAAAATGACAACAATCTGGCAATTTCCCGACTTTAGTTCGCTATACTCTTTCGATTGCATTGTAGTTTTAGGTTTTCTTTTCCCATTTTACGACAAAAGTGTCCTAGTTCTGCAATAATGGCTAACAATAAGGTAAAGTTACTTATTTTTTCTGGAGATGCAGACAAATCAAGTAATGACTTAATTTTGATATGCATACCGGAAATTAATACCTTTCCTTATAATTTTGTAAGCTCTATGGGAAATACAAAAGTCAGATTGGGAAATTTTATCTAAAAGTGTTCACCTCAAAATCAAATAAATTCATCAAAGACGTGTCAAAGGTGCCTTATCGCCCCGTAAAATGCATACCATACCTGATAATGCATGATAGACGTTACACATACTAAGAAAATGATAAGGTAGAGGATCATAACAAAAATTTGGATTAATCTTGATAATTTTGTTAGTTGACCTCTTGATTAGCTATATATTGCAGTACGTTTTAATTTCCTCCTGATTAAAGATTAGAATATCTGAAAGCAAAAGCAGTCTCTTTATTCTTCTACAGTTATATAAAAACACTATTGCTTGAGTTACACAACCTGATCCAAAAATATTTGTTAGACAAAAGAGTAGATGGAAACAGTTGATATTCTGAAAAAATATGGCTGTCAGTTTAAGGACAAAAACTGAAAGCCGACTCTACAGTAAAAGAGAAAACAAAGACAGTTTTGTTTTATATCAAACATCATCTCTGCCATTTTGATAATGATGTGTGAGATTCAATAGAAAGGAATCCAAGTATGAAAGTGCGCAGTTCTTAAGATACATGGAGTTTATTTGAAAAGACCCCCAGAGGTTGTTTGAAACTAAAATAGAAATACATACGTATTTATATAAACAAGTTGTCAGCACAGCAAAGCAACATTCCCATCTTTTACACAGAATGTCAAATGCCTAGCTTCACCAATTTCTTCAAAAAGTATAAACATGCACACTACACACATATATTGAGCTGTACTGTTTATCTAAGTTTGCTGCTCTCAAAAAATCTCCAATAAGTATAAAGTAGAATATGTGTAGGTGAATTCATAAGCTTCTTGAAAAATAAAAAAGGTTCGGTTGATCGTGCAATATCTATAAAATGTGTTGCTTCTGTTTCCATAGCATGAAGCGCAAATTCAAGTCTGAGCGAGTAACAACACGATAAAAAAGATGAGCCTGGATTTTGACTTGCAGAAATAAGTCCCTTATTATTATTATTTGTATTTTTATTGCATATGGCAAGTGTTCAACGCGTGTTCATTTTGAGAGGTGCTTGTCTATTCTTCTTGTTTCTGTATATTGTACACTGTACAGTATACAGCGCATACAAAAACAACACGAAGAATCTGCTCTGGCTCGGCATGCGTTGGATCTTTTCTTTCTCTCAAATATTTTACACCTTTGCTCGACTCCCGAGTCTCTGAAGTACTCTCAAAATTCAGAGTCTTTGTCTCGACGCTCTCACATATGCATGTATGTACAATGTACATTGTACATAAATACAGACACACGCACAAACAGAAAAAATTGCATGTTTTCTCATCTCTCCGGTGGAACCTTTACATTTTCCGTGTGTGTAAATTGTCATTGTCGTTGTCACACGTTGTCGTTGTCGTTGTCGTTTTCCTTGTCGCTGTCATTGTCACAGTCGTTGCCATCCCTGCACTTTACAGTCACTCAGATATATGTACAATGTACAACATATAATGCATAAAAAAAGTAAAAGTAAGCTTATAACAAAGGAGATCTTTATATTGAGAAATCTATAGCTATATACTTATTGTATATTATGCACAAGTAAACCTTTATAAATATACATGTACATTTTGAGTAGTTAGAGCTCCTTGAACACGGCCGTAACTAGCACCAGTTGTCTTTCCCCTCTTGCTTCCTTTCCCTTCGATTTCTGACGAGGTTTGATGCATGTGCTTTTGCGAATTTTTGTTATTCCTTTCTATTTTATTGTACTGTGCTGTACATTGTACATTGTACGTACATGGCACATCCACATTTATTTGCCCAGTATGGAATCAGAGTTGGAATCGGAATATCTGAATGGGATTTGGTGAGCGGAGGAGC
The DNA here is from genome assembly GCA_034698285.1 of Sminthurinus bimaculatus. Classification (NCBI taxonomy): domain Eukaryota; kingdom Metazoa; phylum Arthropoda; class Collembola; order Symphypleona; family Katiannidae; genus Sminthurinus; species Sminthurinus bimaculatus. Next base: position 25,536 of record JAQIVE010000689.1, on the reverse strand, counting down.
CGCTAACGTTTGTTTGTTTGGTTGGTTGCAAGTTCAGAAGAGCAAGTGACAGAGTGATCGTCATGGTGAGCAGCAGGAAAAAATTCAAGCCTCTCAAGATTGATTCTGTTTTCCCCAACTTGCGACAAACCGAACCGAACCGAGCTCAGCAAGCAAAGACCAACTACTGTATTGTATTGGCTGAAGTCCTGCTGTTTCAGTCCAGGTCCTTGTCTCGTCTTGCCTTGTCTTGTCTTGTCTTATCCCCCACCTTTTTTTCGTTATATCTAGATAGATTGAATAGTTCTAATATCAATATTTTATTTCATTCTTTTATTTACACAATATGTAATGTCTTCATCGTCAAGCGGAGCATCAGCAACAAGAAAATGACCAAAGTCCTGACAGAGAGAATTTGAACCCGAGTCGATGCCGGTGTTATTAAGTAAATGTCTCTGTTTCTTCAGGACATTGCGATTGGGTAGTAAATATGAGCTTTATATACCCATGAAAAAGTATATCAACAATCTGTCTCAAGAGCTCCGTCTAGAGAATGGAAACACGTGGCGGCATTTAAGCTACTTTTGAATGTTTGAGGGGGTGTGCAAGTGAAGGAAGAAGAAGACCAGGAGCAAGGGAAAGAAAGACAGGACAACTTTTAGCTGATGTTTCTTACTTGTCTGTACTGAGGGTTATGCAATACTTGGGGGACACTTCGATGTGTCTCTAACCTGGCTAGGTATTTCAGGATATTGACATAATGTGATATTCACGTCAAAGGCCAATTGATCCGCTCGAGATATTTTTAGGTTTATCTCTCTGCCTCGTCTTATCTCTGCATGCTGTCACTTTGAAAATGGGCTTCAAAATAGGACCATTACTGTCACTTTCCAATCTCACAAATGAATTTCTCTATTTCACAGACATGGGTCAAAAAATTCTAAAAAAACTAAGGTTTCTAGGGAATTATATCCTAACTACTTTAATATAATAGAAAGAAGCCTAATCCTTTATGTCACATGTCTAGGGGCAAGAATCTGCGTGAAAAATGAATTCAAAGTTTCGTAACATGCTTTTGAAGGGTAGGACGACGTTTTACCTCATTTTTAATGCAAAGACATACGGAGTGAGAATGCTCTCTGAACTTCCAAAAGCATTTGTAAATTGCCCACATTTAAAATTAAGGGGCGGGGGTGGGGAGAAGTCAAACCCGCAGAAAGTTGTTTTGGGCATCTCTTTCTCAAAGATGCATATTTTATGCATAAGAAAAGCTAGAGAGACAAACCCCAAATTGTTTCCAGAGAGTCGACTGGTCTTCCATATCATTGTCTAATATTATTGTAATGTTTATGGTCATATTATGTACTTCCCTAGTTTAATATTCAGTATGTGTGCTGCTTTTGTAAGTAAAGGTATACACGAACATATCTATATGTAATGTGTATAACTATATTCCTTGTACCTACTGCCTATCTAGTTGCATTCTGTAAATACTTATAAGCACTCTGCTCAGTCTATACATCTGACTAGAATACATCATAATATACACTCTGCATGTGCATATATTGTATACTGTACATTGTACATATACCTAAAAGGGTGAAACTGTAAGAAGATGCGACGGAAAATGTGTATCATATGTATACATATGTGTGTAAATGTTTGTACCGTAGTCCCACAATTAACAAAAGAGAAGGTGGATGTTTTTGAACCTATACAAGGTCACTTGACATCAACCTTGAGCCTTTTCTCTGGGATATTTTAACTGACCTGTTCAAGTCCACTCTTATCGATCTCTTCTATACATGTGAAAACTAGTACTCATTTTATTTGAAAAGTCAGAACGCAACCAAGTGTTTTGTATTATTATTTTGTACTGTACCGGATGTTGATTCATATTAATTTTGTAATTATAGTCTTGAGGTACACATGGAACCTTTCCATATATAAAGAGAAATTAAGAAAAAACATCTTTGGAATCCATCATGTCGTTTAGACACGCGGCAAGATTAGTTCCGGAAGAGGTGATTTTTATAGCGTAGCCTTATAATTAGTTTCAATTATGTCGTTTCCTCAAAATATTCAAAAATACTCGTTTATTTGAAGATGAGAATTTGAATCTTTCAAATATCAAATTAATAATTATTGCAGGTTCTTGTGATGATTTTGGGTGAAATGGAGACCTCGGACCTGTTCCAGTGTCGTTTAGTGAGTCGCAGTTGGACCGCCAGTTCCACAAGACTTTTAAAAAAGAGGGCAAACTGGACAGTCCCCTTTATCCTGTGCGAGCACATTGACCCACCCACGTTCATCCACCGCTCCCATCGCCCCTACAACTTGTGTTATGTTAGGCTTGCAAAACACTGTCAACATGACAATAACGGTGATGGACAGAGAAAAACTTTGGAGGAATATAAACATTTTCTAGACCAATCTATAACATCCTCTCTTCCATTTTTAGTGACCCGCCTAGATCTCGATTTTTTCGCGGGAATTATTGACCTGCCCGAAGTCCTCCAGTTTTTCCAGACTTACGGAAAGTACATCAAGGAGCTCAAACTGAGTAATTACGACAATTATTATTTAGGACAAACTGGCTGGGGCCAAAACTGCATCCTCACTTACACGCCGCAGCTGGAGAGACTCATTTTTGTTGCATCCAGTGTGTCCATCAAGTTCTACCCAGTGTTGTTGAGTAGACGAGAGAACTATGACAACAAGAGTGAACAGCAAGCTGAGAACTCATTATTAGCTCCTCCAACTTTGAATCATTTAAAATTTATTGAGATCATTGGAATGACCGTTCCAAAGGACTCGTCTCTCCCACGGTCCCAACGGCGGTTTCATGACTCCGAGTTGAACTTGTGTAAGGTCCTGGACCGCGCGGCCGCCGTGCAGTTGGTACAGTTTGATCACGCCGCTTTTCCTTTGCAACTGATTCCCCATTTTTTAAAGATGGGGAATAGTAAGTTACTACGTGTGCTCAAGATCATGAAGATGGAGCTGGAACTTTTCGAGCTATCGAACAACAATATGGAGGAGCTTGACCACTTGGAGAAGTTGACCAGTTGTTCAGATTCAGTGGACCTACAAATTTTACACCTCGACGCGTGCAAGTATAGAATATCAGCTTTTTGTCTTCGGAGTAGAATGTGTAGAGACCAGCAGCAGCCACTCCCTCCGATGCTCAATAACTGGGCTCGAATGTTAATTTGCCTTTACAAACTGCTCGAGAAGAATCGAAAGTCCCTCCAGCACCTGATCTTTGAGGGAGCAGCCGTGTTCTTCTGGAAGCATCCAACGACTCGGAGTTACTTTCCAAAGATGCCCAATGTCTCCACCTTGAAATTTGCATGGTCTGGCAGAGGTCATGACTATGTTAACTATAACTGTATCCCACCGGTAATTTTTGAAAACTGGCCAATTGTCCCTGCCTCCGGACCAGCATGTGGCTTCGGCGAGTTTGAAAGTCGGACAATTTCTACCATTTTTCCAAACCTTCATACTCTCCACATTGTTTGGGATGATGATGACTCAGATCCAAATTGGTTTCCATGTTGGTACGAGGTTTTTCGAACTATTAAAACCCTACATTTAGTAGTTTCTGGTTGCAGCCGTCTCAACTTCGTGACTCAAAAGCTCCCTGCTATGCTTCCAGCTCTTAAATCGACCAGCATTGAGATGCTCAAGATTACTCCTGACTTTGAAAAATTGCTGGAATTCAAGTCACTAGACAAACTCAAACTTATACTCTATAGTTCAGTGAATGATGTTGACTGTGTATTTGCATCACTTGCAGCTCTTGTTGGAGCGACAGTACAAAATTTTAAAGACGCTTACCAAAGGTGGGAGAAAAGTGGAGAGCTGGAACTTCCAAATGACTTTTTATCGATCTATCCATCAATTTTTGATATCAAAGGTAAAATTCGCCGAAAATATTTTTTTTAAAAGTAGAATCTTAAATATATTATACGTAACCTTTTAACACACGGCGTACACACTACACACAAGAGAAATACATAATATGGACATTTTTTTAGACTTGGTAGAGCTTCGCTTGAAACTCTGTTCATTTCAAAGGGAATTGCGTGAGTTTGTGGTCAGATGCGTGAGCCAACTTGCAGTTGATAAAAAGGCCAGCTTTCAAGTGTATTTTTCATTTGCTGTATCAGATACCGATGCAAATGGTAAGTTGTGTACCGTAGAGTCACCCAAGTTGGGACAGTTGAATGCACCGCTTACGCTCCTTTATAATTTTGGATGATAGATTCAAAACCCACGTACAATTTGCTTTTAAATAACTTTTTAATTGCTTGAATTTTGATACATCCATAAGTGGGCTACCAACTCTAGTTGAAAAATACACAAATTTTGATAAAGAAATACTAAGTAGTTGCAGAGACTCATCAGCCTCTGCCACAAGAAAACCAAAAATTGTCCCAACTCGGGTGACTTCACGGTACTCACTGTTGAAGAAATAAGCCAATTTATCCAAAAGATATTTTAAAGCTAATTTTAGACACGCTTGCAAATGATAAATAATTATTTATTGTCCCTCTTTTTACAATGATCAACATTTTCTAAATAAGTTCCTAAATTTTTTGTTTGTATCTATTTTTAGAAGAAACTGTGTGTAAGGAAGCCGAGTTACTGACCAAGCCCTTTCCAAACGTTCACGTTGTTTGTAGAGAAGACTTGGTGGATTGTCGTTGTTACTAATGACTAATGACCATAATGAAAAGAGAATAACTATAAGAAGATGCTAATGTTAAATTTTCACAACTATTTACCTAATTATTTCATTGAATGAGTTGTCATCTAATTGGTTTAATTTTCAACAGGCTTCAAATTTTTTTTTCATTGCTACTTGTTACATAGTTGCCAAACTCTGCCACCCGTCTAGTGGTAAATAAAGAGCCTCTGTGTTTTTTACACTGCTTAGTTTCGTTTCCCCGGGAAAAAGTGTAAAACTCCGGCTGAGTTGTTGTTTCTTTCATTTTTCTTTGTATATGTGCACGTAGCTTGGTTTGCTTGGTTTTGGTTTGGCAGGATGTAGCATGTCGTGGCAGGGTGCGTGAGTTTTTTTATTTGACGTGAAATTTCCTTTGTCTTTGTCTTGTGTTTCTTGTTCTTTCTTTCTTCTTTTCTACTTCTCATCCCAATCCAGTCCAATTCAGAGCAACATGTAGGCTTAGATTTGACAAATCTTCCTATTTGCCACGATGACTAAAACTACCGCTCAACCCAGCTCAAGTCCGATTCCATCCTTTCTTTTCGGGTCTCATCTTCTACTGTAGACATGGAACAACAAGTCGTTTTCTTTTCTTTTGTGCAAAACTTGGACAAACTAGCCACCTTTTACATCATTCTCAAATTAATAAGAGAAAGAGAAAGTCAGGAATAAATAAAATGTAGAACAATAAAAATTTTCAAGTTGAGAGCCATCAGGATCACATTCACAAAGTACATGAAAACAAAATTCAAAAATGAAGCATATCTGAAAACACGACAAAATCATAAATCCCCGAGAAACCTACTTGAAATTTTTCTTTCAAACTCTTTGGATAAATCGAAGGCAGTCCAAGTCGTGGAAAAGGAATGGAATAAAAGAGGGGGCATAAATTGAGAACGAGGGAGAAATTGCGGCAAAACTTTATCTTTTACTTTAACTTTCTTGCCACAATTCACATACGATATGGTGAAAAAGTGCAAGTGGAGTGTATGTATGTATGTATGTATGTACCATACGTCGGAGGAATATAATGGAAATGGAACACTCAACTCAACTCAGCTCAGCTCAACTTTACCAGGTTTAAATGGATCTTATGAATCCAGTTTTGACTGTAGTTTTTCCAAGGTCTCCCTTGCATTTGCCCCCAAACAGAACATACACCATACGATACGATATGATATTGCACTGGATCCACAATTCAACATGAGGAAAAACCTCCAAAACATAACTTATAAATGTGCATATATCATATTGGCTTTGATTTCACCAGTATGGTGTGTCTGACTAAAAGGGAGGCAGGGAGAAAATTTGTAATTTGTAATTTTGAAAGTAAAGTTTGTTCATGGGCTGCCTGCTGCCTGCACACGGAGAAATAGTGAAAGAGAAAGGAGAGAGAAAACGGAAGGGAAACATAAAGATATGGCAAAGCAGGGAAAGAAAATGTTTCTGGCTTTGCTGTTAGTGTATTCGAGAGAAAGAGAGAGAGGGAGAGGCAAAAGTAGAAAAAGACGAAGAAGGAGAGACGGAGAAATGAAATAAGGTTTGATCATATTTATTTTGTCGAAATTCAATCTGGCCAACGAGAATCGCATCGCATGGTATCACATCGTATTGCAAACTTGCAGACTACTCAAAACTTCAAGTCAAAGTAGGCAAGCGTTATATGTACTGTATTACACTACACACGTCTACATATGGAAACGTGTAATGATATAATGTCGGCAAACATGTACAATGTACAGACAGCCTATTGACTTAGACTATCTTTCTTCGTTTTCCCCGTTCTGTGTGTGTGTGTGTGCTTTGAGGCGGTACCAACACAAAAATGTAAGATATGTGTACACTGAATATTTTATCAAGCCAGCTTGGGGTTTCCCTCCATAGCATATGGCTTTGAGGTGACAGAACAAAAATTTCCTGCACATATGTATGTATAGTTGGGTGGATAATTTTGTTGTTGTTGTTTTTTTGAAAACCATTCATTTCTGTTTAGGTTGTGAAAATCCCTGCGGAGGAAAATATTTTTAAAAACTTTGTTTTTGCCTAGATTTTTTGAACAAGACTGCAACCATAGAAATAAAAAACTTCCATAGTTATTCATTATAAAACCAACTTATATTTCAATCCATGGACAACGTACAATGCAAATTGCACATTTATTAGGGATATCAAAATGGAGTGAGAAGACAAGACAAGCTAAAACCAAAGTCAGAGTTGGAGACAAAAAGGAGGTACAACAAGAATAAGAAGTCGAGCAAGTGGTACATATAATATAGGGGTGGAGATGGAAAGAGAAGGGCTGAATATTGGCCCCCCTCTGTCAAGCAAACAGGCAGTATTCCAAAGTGAACTCGGTGGAGATTTATGAGTCAAAGGGGTTACCAACATCCCCATTCCGAATTTCTTCTTTTGTAAAATTTACATCGTAATTTGTATGTATATATGTATGTGTGTAATACATACAGTGTATGGCAAGAATATGTGTTTGTGCAACCATAAAGGTATAGGGCATGTTATCTTGATTGAGACAAACGGTATTTTCCAATGTACATCAATTTTCTGCCTTTTCCTTTTCTCTCTCTGTATCGGGGTGCAAAAATATGGAATGTCGAATTTTAAACCTAAAATGTCTCATCTTCTCCGCAAGAATCGTAAGTTTGCACAGCAGACACAGAACTTTTCTTCTCTTAAGAGTTAAAAGCTATGCCCAATGCACACTTTCATATGAACGTAGAGTAAATGTCACAACTCTTTGCTTTGCTTCGTTTGTACGTACTTCATTTCCGTTTGATGATGCGATTTCAGCGGCCAGAGGCATATTTGCTGGACAAAATGTACACATCATTTATGCAGCTTGTTTACACTGCCTTTCTGCACAATTACCCCCACGCATAAACAATGTGAGTTCAAATGTGACGAGTTGGCTGGAAAATACATACCTATACTCTACTGCATTTTTGACGGCCTGCTTTAAATAAAACTTACGTAACAATGCCAAGGGTAACAGTACCAACAACAACAACAACGGCAAAAAACGGAGAAACCCACATATATATGTAGGAAATGAGGAGGAATGTGAATGATCCGAAATGCAGGAGGATGAGGTGACGACGGGACACATACCCGATACCAAGATTTATTGCCCAGACTTCATCATCAAGCTGATCCGTGGATACTAGCGAATACAATACATACATATGTAGATATGATACACCAGAACATTGTCGGTGTAACAAAAGAAACACAGAAGGTTTTCATATAGCTCAAACACAAATGCAAATATTCATGCGTATGTATTACACTATTACACACAAGTAGTTTTGTGTGTATGTATAACTGCAAAATAAATACGTGTTATTCTGACGTCCAGAATTTCACAGGCACATGCAGAGCAGGAGCATTTTGTCCCTTTGGATTTCGGTGTATTTACCTAATGTTGAATTATCGCCTTTCTTATTCTTTTTTTGTTATCTGTATTGATAGGAGCCATATAGTGTAGTACATTTGCTCCGGATTCCGGATCGAAATGAAGTCACTGAAAAAGCTGATATTGGGACAAAGTATCAAGAGACTTGTCCAATATTGTACAATACTGTCATTATCATAGCCGTTTGCTCATACGTATGTTTCCCTTCCCTTACATTCCTTGCTTTTCTTTCCTTTGTCATGCTGAAGCTGGGCTCCATATTTTATTGTTCGTGGATTGGGAAACATCAATAAATTCCAAAGACAAGGTTTTTATTCCAATCTCATTTGAATGCGCACGCGAGAGAAATAGAGAGAGAGAGATAGTCAGAGTGATATAAATACAGAATTTACACACATGCACAATGTACATACGCTTATGTAAAAATACAAGTTTTTAGCTAAAATATCCGTATGACACAGTACAAAACATACATAAGAAACAATATGCTGTAGATATGCAAGCTCAAATATGCTCAGCGTCTTCAAGTCCATGCACATTCATCCTTATCAATAAACAACCCACCAACTCTAGGCCTGTTTATTTTGAACAGGTTGCGTATAGGCTGTTGTATGTGAATTGTAATTGGGAAGTAAAGGCATCCATCCTACAATTTCTTACAACATAATGAATGCATGCAAAACAAATTTGTGGAATCCAAAAATAACGGTACATTGTACATGTACATGCAAGAAAATCAGCAAAATTTGGAGAAAAACAAACTCTGCTTGGTCTCATTTCTTTTAATGCGACGCAAAAAATATGTACATATGAAACGGGAGACGAATGAAAGTCGCATGAATTTGGAGGGAGTAAAAGTCAAGATACGGAAGAAGAACGAGGGATGAAGGCGATCGGAGCAGAAATGAAGAACGTCTGTTGTCTAGACGACCTGTTCCCATAGATGACGAAAAAGTGAGGGAGAGAAAGCAAGAATTGGGAATTAATGCCCATACATAATATACATACATACATACGTGCATAAGATGAGGACACGAGGGCAGACGACCGAGGAGGCATTCAGATGTGTGTAATTGGGATCGTCGTTAGACTTGAAATTTTCCGTCCAATTACACCAAAGACAAGACAGCTGAGTGGACTGCAGGATGATGACGACGACGACGAAGATAACGATGGACATTGACAAGCTGAAATGTATCCCTGTAAATATATTTCCCCCGTTTTTTTGGCATCCTCTCTTGTCTTTTGCATATTGGTATCTAGTAATACATACATTTGTATAATTTGTTTTTCTCTACACTTCTGTCTATTGAATCTGTCCTGTTTTCGTGCCTTCTTGCTCATTATTTCACTTTCCTCGTTATTTCTTCTCTCTTTCTCCATTCTTTCTTGGATAAGTTTGTTCTTGCATGTTTATACATAGCATCTCTCTCTCTTCTCAATATTTTCTGCCCCACTATCCGCTATTTTTTGAATAATGATTAGAATTCAATGACAATTTGTGTACGGATGGACTATTATTTTATTTCAGTTCACTTTATGCATCTGTGAGTTTATTCAAACGACTGTGCAAATTCACAATTTTACACTTTTCCAAGTCTTCGACGAGCATCTTATTCGATTGCATGGACAAAATTGTAAACAAAGAGGGCAATAAAAGGACAGCCTGGAGAGCTTTCCGCTGAGCTGCATCATTTTGCAATTATTGAATAAATAAACAAATGCATAAGTTGTATCTATCTGCGAATGTCAACCTCAAGAGGGACTCTACATATTATTTTTGCTTCTATTTATTCATCTCCAGGGGTCATCCACATGGACATTTCTTATGTCTTCGTCTTCTTCTTCTGGCCAAAGAAACTCCCTGGCCGTGTGTAATAGGATGGAAGTCGTTTCTGTATGAATTTTCTTTTTCTCTTTCTACCTTGTACATATTTGAAAAGATATTTAAACGAAATGAAATGAAGGCTCAAAATAGAATACTGGAAACTTTTTTCTGAATTGAATTGACTTGAATCGACTTAAATTGACTTCAATTTGAAGAATACAGTACATAGTTGGTTCAATGCTCCATCATACATAATATGTACACATGTATCTCCAGTGCTTGTGTAAATATATAATATATAAATAGTAAAAAGTAGAAAGTCGGTGTCTTCTATTTTTCTATAATTTGACGCGTCATTTCTATTTCTTTCAGGTCAGATGCATGCAAACGTTTCATTGAGGAGAGAAAAACAAATTTCATTTTTCAGTTTGCCTTCTTTCAAAAGTGCGTAAACTTGTAACGTAGCATGCATGCATGTATGTATACTGCACGCATGTAAAATTGGAAATTTGGAAAAATCCTTATACTTTGTGTATATAATATTATGCATACATGCATATTCAAAATAAAAGGAGGGCTGGAGAAAAGAAAAGATTGGATCGGTTACTTGCAACCTGAACGAACTACATACATACTAAGGAAAGAGAAGAGGCAGTCAGAGTCAGAGTCAGATTGATGGAAAATTGAATAAATGTTGCACAGAGCTTCGACCCATTCCAAAGTCCACGAGGCAGCAGCCATATAATGTATAAATTCTTGGTTATACAATATAGATATGCATGTACAAAATACAGAACACCTTCAACTTCCTCGATACGATAGCTGCAAGAAATATGGCAAAAAGTTGAAGTTTTTCCATTTCCCTAAACACAAAAGCCAAGGCAAACCATACCAAAGCAAACCAAGCTGAAGACTTGAAATGGGAGATGGAAAAATTTAGTCAAAGGCAGAGTTGTGAACAAAACAGCTTTTAAAAAAAGCAACCGCCGCTACATACATACATGCATACATACATTTACATTGCAGGAAAAATTTAATAAATGAATCTGCTACTCGAGCAGAGGAAAGTTTCAGACGCGCCATTTCTATGTGCCATTATATGCAATATGAATATGGGAAATACTGTACATGCATACATAGTTGTACGAGATGCCTTCAAATTTCACAACTTGCTACTTACTAATATCATGTTATTGTGGCAAAATACCATAGAACAGCACAATATAGGGTAAAGGATGGGAAAATAGTCCAAACGGAGGGACAGATGAGAGCAAATAATGGGAATTGAAAGAAATGGAAGGGAAATAAAGGATGACTCGGCAGAAAAGGATGACTATTTTCAAGAAAATATAGATGGGGAAGCCGATATTAGGAGAAAGATAGATATATAGATAGATAGACAGATAGCTGGAAAGGAAGAACGAAAGTCAGATCAGATGAAGAAAGCAGGAAGTGGAGGAACAACAAAACGAGAATGGAGCATAGTATAGTATTGTACAAGAGAAACATAGATGCAAACTAATTTTGAAAATGGAAAGAAAAAACAATTCATTATTAATTGGCCATGAAGGCTGAGAGAAAATAAAAGCGATGCAATTTGGTTAAAATCAAAGAGACGGAGATGAGAAGGCGAACAACGTGGATATGCAAGACAAAGATGAAGACGATGACTAGTAGAGCGGGAGAACGGAGGCAAAAGAACAAGAATTGCATGATTGTAGATGCGGCGAACAAGGACAGAGCAGAAGAAAGAACGAAAGAGTGAGAGAGAGATGGAAGGCGAAGGAGACGGTAAAGACAACATTGTTTTCCAACTCGAGTACCCACAATGACTCCCGTTCTCGCAACGCAAACATGCATGTATGCATACATACATACATACACATTTGGATTTTCTTCCCTTGAACAGTCAAAGTCAACTTGGTTGATGTTGAAATCTTGAGTAACTTTTGGTAAACTTATAATAAAATAAAACGAAAAGTTTGTCTCCCCGCTGCTCTTACTTCTCTTGTATGCTGTATGCTTTTGCTTTCACTTTCGCTTTCTCCCTGTCCCTCCTTTTCTCTCTCTCTCTCTCTCCAATGTATTTCATGCTTTCTCTCTGTCACTGAGAGCAAAATCGGAATTTATCTACGCGGCCAAGTCTCTCATCTTTCCATTTCTTTTCCTCGTCCTCTTACATATTTGTTTGTATGTACCATTCCCACACCAATTGCCTTCCCCATTCCCATCCAGTTGCCTCCACTTTCTCCGCTTCTGTTCTCTCTCTATCGCTTCAAACACGAGAAAGGGACGGAGAAAGCCAAGACAGAAACCATTCACAAATAAAATATTAATACTCAACGACTCAGCACTTTTCAAAACACAAGTCAGCCTTTCTTCCTCTTACCTTTCTTTTCCCCTTTCTCCCCGGTATTTTTCTTTGCCTCTCCGCCTTTTTCTTTCTATTCTGTTACACACTTTACATATGTACATTCGTCTCATTTCCATCCTTCCTTCACACTTTTATTTTCATTCTGAATCGTTCATCTTCCCGAACAAAAGCCCGTGCCTTTTTCTTGTGAATCCATGCATCGGTTTAGCACTATCGATACACTGCGCTCCATCTAGGGGTGGAACGGGCTAAAATTCAGGTAGAAAATAATCTTGGCAGCTTTCTCCGTCTTTGCTACTCTCGCCGAATTGTGACCGGTAACAGTATTTGGATTTATACTGCTTAGTTACGAAAATGTTTAAAAAAGCAATTAAACGGATCAAATAATTAAATATCGTATATTTGACAATAAAATCATCGAGTTTTTGATCGACTTTTCATTTATTATTGAAATCGGTAGTAGAAAAATTGACTAGTAGAAGAATTGGGTAAATTTCATCCCAAATCATTATACAAGCGTAAAAATTCTTCCGGTAGATTCAGAGCTATCAATCACAAGTTTTTGAATGCTACTAATCTATAATCTTCGTTTTTACTATCGTAATACAAACTTCACTCTTTCCAAACCTGAAATTTTTACTAAATACGACAAACTGGGATAAATAATAAAACTTTTCGGAAACTCAGTTAAACATTTAAAATAAACGCACATTTTATGTCTATGCACCAACTTATGCTTATACATAAGTATTTTTCTTGAACGGGTATATCACCGTGCATATGTATTAGCCTAAAATGTACAACAAAGCACAGCTTACAAATAATACGATTGCGAGCAATACAATTAAAACGCACGTTTCCGCATATTTCGAAAACTACAATGCCGCATGTAGTTTGTAGTTGGATTTTGCACAGTCAGTAAAATTCCGGATTTCAAATCAGAATGCGATATGGAGAAAGAAGCACAAGGGAATATGGCACGTGAATAAGATTGAAAGGGAAAACACACACGCATAAACATTCACATACCAGCCGTACGGGCGTTATTATTACTCGAAGGAATTTATGCGTATTTCATACAAAAGTTGAGACATGAAACATCAAAGAAGCGTACGCAATGGGCATGTGTGTATGTATATTTGCGTGTATGGGAGTTTGTGTTGTGCGTTGGGTTTACAGTTTACAGACGTTGATTGAAATCACTTCGAACAAAGGATGTTGACTTCAAGAGCTAATTAAAATTCGTATGAGTAATATTGAGGGAGAGAAAAGCGAGTACTCGAGAAAAGTGAAATGGATAGAGATGAATCATATCCCTTTTCTAATTGTAAGCCTTTGAGAGGGAATGAAGAGTGCGTAATGTATAATTTATAGCAATATGACCATGAATAATAAAAAAGTATGTATGTGTGCATTTATGTATGCGCTGAGCTGTGTTTTGCGAGGTTGAGAAACATTAACTGCCAAAGCCTACTTTCCTTCCTTCTTACTCCACACATTCACGTCCAATCCAACTCCAATGTACGTACAGTCATTAGGCTTCGACTTTGACTTTGACGTGGGCCTGGGCTTCAGTAGTTGTTGTTGTGTGTATGTATTTGTCCTTGTCGACAACTGAGCCCTCCTTTGGGAGCAGAATGTGCAAAATTCGTAATTTTTTCAAAGGCCATTCATACTACGTATTGCAATCATCATCATCATTATTATTACCATCCATTATCCCTTTCAATTGTTCCATAATTGAAGTTGAAATTGAAAATGAAGTTTGCATCAAATTTGAATGGCAAAGCAATGAACGTAAGCAAATATGAAACTTTTCACTGTATGTAAGTAAACAAAACGATTTCTTCTTTTGTCTTTCATTCAAATTAACAAACAAACCGTACAAGATGCAATAATAATGTTTAAAGAACTTTATATGTGCTAAAGAAAGCATTTTTTCGCCCAACCAACAAAATCACATATGCATGATATGACAGTTTCTGAATTTTCCAAAACAAATTCTCTAGTCAAACTCAAAACTTTGTGCACAGCTAGCAAGTACATACAAAAGTCGCAAAAAATTTGGGATGAGACTTAATTGGTTAAACACGATTTAGAGTTTACGTTTATTTACATGCTTGTAAAAGGTAGTAGTTTTAGTTTCCAATTAATACAGCAAAAGGGGAGTTTGTGCCCAGGATTTGTTTCAATGAGAGAGAGATAATTCTGCATCAAAACATACTCAACGGTTTTATGTATGTTGTATGTGTGTATAGGAGTTTGTGCTATATTTGCACAGGGTATCTGGATCTAGATCTGGATCCGTATCTGTATCAGATTCCTGAACTCTTTCTTTCTCTGGCTCTCTCTCGTCGCGGGCAAATTAAATTAACAACTGCAAATTACTTTGACTTTTTGAAATCAGTTCATTAGGAGTAGGAGCTGACGGAGGAAGAGCAATGATTTGGAGTGATTAGGAAGTTTCTTCTTGTAAATTTGTTCTGTCGTCGGTCATGACGTCAACTTAACGTAACGTAACGTAACGTACACTAGCACTGCAAAACTGCTGGAGGAAACTGGAGAATATTTAGTTTGTGTGTCTTGTACATATACATTATACATTATACACATACATAAATGTGTAGTGGTGTAGTACACGTTAAAGTTGAGGGCGAAGCCAAAGCAGGAGTTCAAGCACACGTACATGTACATGTACAAGCAGAGTTGTAGTTTTCCATCCCGTCCTGATAGCCCACATTATAGTCGACATGTTTTAGTGTAGTGTGTAAAATGATGCTGCTTGAAAATGAAAAATAGGTGAAATTTAATGGCGGCTTATTGCTTCTCCCCGAATAAATATTCAAATCTATTTATTTCTGTTTACTTTACACTTGAATCAACTCGGAGTCTGGGAAACTGGAACTAAGGCCCGAGCTGGGAATCTTCAACTTCCATCATTTCATTTATATATACAATATACAGTACAGTACACAGCCGGAATGCCCATATATATGGCGGGGTAGAGAAACTAAAACTCCTTGAAAGTCTTGCTGTTTCAAACTTGGTTCAACTTGGACTTGAAATTCAACTTGAACTTCAACGCCCAGTCTTCGAGTCAGTGAGTGGTTTGATATCCACACTGAAAATGTGAAGGAATGAAGTGACTTAATCAAGACCACAAACTAGATCTTCCTCTCTTTTGTCTTGCACACTGGCAGCACAATGTGTACGGGTATGTATTTAAGTCTGTACGGGGTAAAGTATACATACATATGTACATTGGTTCTCTGTGGAAAACTTGAGACAATTGTGTGTACACTACACTCACTTACTCCGAGACTTCGAGTTTTCAGAGTCAGAGGCAGAGTCAGAGTCAGTCACTCTAAAGCTTAAAATGGGCTTGAAAGTCTCGAGCTCTAAATTCTAAATCCCTCAAAAGTATATTGTAACTTTGAACAAATTACA
The DNA here is from genome assembly GCA_034698285.1 of Sminthurinus bimaculatus. NCBI lineage: Eukaryota > Metazoa > Arthropoda > Collembola > Symphypleona > Katiannidae > Sminthurinus > Sminthurinus bimaculatus. The sequence continues at coordinate 9,749 of JAQIVE010000689.1, read as the reverse complement.
ATATAAATAAAGAGTAGGAATTTTACATGGCCTGCAATTAGGCTGACTGAACTCAAAACACACATACATGTATACAATATTGTACAAGTTGATGCCGAGAACTTTGATTGGATTTCAATTTGAATTTTAATTGCGAAATCGGCCATACTATAACTATGCTTATTCAATTATGATTCTTCGTTCAAATTGGTCAAAAAGTGTAATAATGCATAAAATTGTAAATTAATTTTTAAACACTAATATGTATTTAAAGCAACTCAAGGATAATATTTCTGAACTAAGAATTTAGCTTGAAAAAATTGTCTACATGATAAATAGCAAAATCCAATGAATGAAGCTGTAAGAACGATTTTAAGCAGGAATAAGTGAAAGGAATGTGTAAAGTATTATAATTGAGCACATGAGCTAGGTTTTCCTGTCATAGATTGGAGAAATAAATTATGATTATTTCTCGGCTTCAAATATGGTGTATGCAACGTCTCGTGAGTCAAGCTTTCTCACAATATTTGTAATTTATGAAAGATTTCCTTCTGACATACATACATATGTACATGTGTAAACACAAAAATATAAATTCGTAGATACGTAACGAGGAACGTATTTGAATGATTTTTGAAGTAGTTTTATGTACAGCAGAACGAAGAAAGTATTTATGCTCACCGTCTGTAGTCAGTAGGTATTGCTATGGTACAGTTTGAATAAGTCGCGAGTTTGTACTCCTAATCGAGTCATTCGCGACCATAAAATATATCAAGTTTGGAGAGAGTGTCAAGGAAAAAAACATAATTTTTTCACGAAAGGTTAGATTAGTCGGGTTATGGAAAATAAAATAAATTGTGATTGCGAAAAATACGATACGGCATTGCAAAGAAATATGTACACTGTACAATGTACAGCTTAAAACATTGTACACAACATACGATATAAGGAAATATATACTACACGTCACAGTGTAGTTAGTACGGGATAAGCTTGTCAAATTTCAGCTTCCCCAAGTCATTTGGCAAAGTCAGGTGTGACTGCGACTAGACTTGATAAGAATCTTCTCTCAATGTTGCTCTCGGATATTGTTTGCCAACCTTATTTTGAAACTTTTACCCATTCCACACACATTTGTGTGTATGTATTTCAATACATATTGCGAGCCCAAGACGAAAATTCAGTCATAATCTAGACAAAAGGTTACGGCCAACGCGAAAACCGAAGTCATACAAGGAAAAGTCGATTTTCTTATTGACCAAAACTCCCACACATATTTATAGCATATGCAAGAATTGATATGGCTTTGAATATTATAGAGAAAATGTAATGTGTGTCTATAAACATGGATATTTTGCCAATAATTTATGCAAAAGGGAACCCAGGAGTTGAAAGCTACTCCGCAATATTGTACATTAGTAACACACGTGTATTTATTTAAATAGACACAGGTCAAAACTTGCCCACTTTGGAATTCGAATTTGGATTCAGAGCATGGCGCAGGAATTCCGCTTGTCCTGGAAAATAAGATATATTGTCTCAATAACTGAGAGCTCACGAACATTTAGCACATTGCTAAATGTTCGTTAGTTATGTTTTCCACCCTGCTCCAAAATCAAAGACAAAACGACCATGACAATGACATGTAGTGACATTTCTCATTTTATTAATTTTGAAATTTCATTTCAGCGGAAAAGTTTGCGGACACGAATGAAGGATTTTTGCATATGTTATGCTCATGTTGGTAAAGGTTGTATTTGGTATTGTCATGCTAATCGTATGCTCGACTCTTGAAAGTGCGTCGTTCCAAAGCAAGCGAGAAAGTTAAAAAAATTCCCACAAAACGTAAAATTGTACCAAGAAGTACATGACTTTGCATCACATTTGCTAATATGGTTTTCTTGCACACACCACAACTGTAACCTAATAAGAAACTTTACCAAGAAACTTTTGTGTTTGTACACATTTCCTTGATCTCGGACTGTTCACATGTTTGTCGTTTTAACGTAGAATCAAACCGACTTGCCCACTGTGTTTCCCGAAAAAGAGAAAGATCGTTTAATTGGCCTGTTTTAATAAGACTGAAAAGGTGAAAGCCTTTTCTGCTTTGTTCTCTGCTTTTATCGCGTTATTGCCCTGAAAGACGGTGAAATGTTGAGGAATTTCGATAGAACGAAGGGTATAATTTAATTCCATGATGTTGTGCTTCCGATAATAATTAATTTTTTTCGGAACATTTTTCTCATACTCTAGAAGGCTTGAGAAGTTGTGTGCTCGTAAGAAACAAGAATTGAAAGCCAAGTCAAGCTAGACCAAGCCAATGCGATCAAAAAAGTTAAAGTCAAAGTCAAATGAAAATGAAAAACGTTACACGATAACTAGCTTAGGTTACCTTGCCTTATGTTTTTACCTCCTTGAGGGACTGCAGAGCTTGTTAACTACCGTGTGCTTGAACACAGTACACAGTCTGCAAATGTATAATTACATGCGCAAATCAAGTTGTTCTCTTAGATTGCCTCGCCTTCCGAGACTCTCAGCTCGGCTTTACTTAAATCTCTTTCTATACATTTCTGCAATATATGAAAATCGGCATTCCAACTTCCTTCCGTGAAAACAACATCATAATTTTCCAAAAAATAATTTCATGTCTGCACAACGAGTCGTGTTATTATGTTGTAATTCCTGCGGGAGACCAACGTCGCTTATCAATTTCAAAAAATTCCGAGGGTTCTGCACGCTTTTCTTTCCCTTCCAAAACAGTGGGTAGATGGAAAATATACAAATAATGGGGGAAATTCAAAAGCTGCTTCACGTAGAAATAACAAGATTTTTTGAATGATTCAGCATAAAATGAAACAAATCATTTTGTTTTTACTTTTTCTGGTGATATTGCATATTTTTTGCAAACTTTAGACCGAAAATTTATAATTCTGCCCAGCGGCAGTTAAAGTCAAGAGTTATCGGGATTAAAAAAAATATGCTGCAGCATAAGCATTTTCACTCTGTACAGCTTCGAATATTTTTAATTGTATTCTACAAAGCTTGATTTTTGTATTTGTTGAGACATTTAATTTGTCTTAAATAAAAAATTCTTTTTTTTCGTCTTAATTTCAAAAAATAATTCCCTTTATTAGCTGGAAAATGTCGTTAATGTGGCCATAGTATTGGATTTGTTACTACAGGAATGACGAAATAAAGTAAAGTGTACAATGTACACAGGCATTCAATGAGATCTATTCGGACTGATTTTCGGTTCAGTTCGGGTCGTGGTCCCGGTCCTAAGTTGAATTTGAAGTTGAAGTTGATGGGGAGGGAGCAAATAGAAAATGTGATTTAAATTCATTTACATTCCGCACATTGCCAATCTGCATTTCACTTCGTATTAACATTAACGACAGCCTTACAAATAACAACGGGACGTGCCAAGCCATAAAATAAGCGTTTGTATAATACACTGTATAATGTATATACGCTACAGCACTGATGTCGGAAGAGGAGAAGCGAATACGGTATACATTTTACACATCTAGCGCATATCTGCGTATTCAGCATTCCATGTGCCATTATTAAGTATATTACACGCAGAGTACGCACACTTTTCCCTTATTTTCAACACTATTTTCTTTCCCCTTTCTATTTTCATTTCTATTTGCATTACTCTTGGGGTGTGTTCTCTCTCTCTCCCTCTCCTGCTGTCTTCATGTGTACCAAGTAGTACAAGTTATCTGAGTCATTGGAAGACAAGAAGTAAAAGACGACAAGCCAAGACTAGTACCGCCTGCTTTATACACTTAACCGCGTTCTCTGCCTTGAGATGCTCTCTCGGAGTAGAAATGGGTGGATTGGAAAAGTGCGTATTTTCATTGTACAACAGCAAGAGAGAGACAGCAAAAACAGCCGATTCCAAATGCACAAGACGCACAGTTGTCAATCTTAACATTTCCGTCCTGAGGGAATCAAATTACAATTTAAATTCAAACACAAATAAAATACGACAATCCCATATTGACACAACGATCCAGTCACCAGGCGTATCAAAACAAACTTACTTATTTACTAGATCCACCTGCCACCATACCATACATTTCCTTGCTATAAAGCCGATGATGAGGAAAATTTGTGGCGAAAAAACTTGTATTTTTAACACAAGCTCTAACTTTACCACAACTTTAACTCCCAGGGAAGCAAAGCCGAATTCTGCCAAAGGGAGTCTAAAGCTGAGAAGTTGGAATTGTGCGTAAATAAACAAAATTTAAACGGAACATGGGCTAACTGTAGCTAAAAAATGACAGTTTAGTGTACAGAGAAAAAACGTATTCAAATCGTTGGCAAGATTTTTGTGGACACAACGTCACGAAAATTATGCACAAAAATAACGAATTCCCACAGCCCTCTACAAATATATAAATGGAGACAGTCGCCGAAATCAAAATGTAAATTGAAATTGAGGTTGAGCTGCTACTTGTTTGCACGTGCAAGATTGAATTTTACGGTTTTGCTAGCGTGTGCCTGCTGCTGCTTCACATAAATAAATGAGCACTTATGGTAGCATTCCATGGTTGAAATACAAGGCTTATAAGTATATAGTACGCACATTTGTAGAAATTTTCCTACTTTTTCTCGTGATGACTTTTAGCTGTTCGGGATTAGGATTTAAATTCGTGTCGCCAAAAACACGTATTGTATTGTGTTTGGATAATTCTGACGAAATAATAATCATGACAACGCTTAAATTTTGCATTCCATCGCCATCGTCAAATCCTAACTATCTATTCACACACTCTCCCATTTTCTTGGGTTCCTTCCTTCCTTCATTCATTCAACCCTGCTGTAAATTTAAATTCACGGGAAAGGTCTAAATTTAAGAGTCCAGTGGACCCCATGAAAATAGAAAATAGAGGCAAATGCGTGGGGACTAAGAGGAAATGAGGAAGGAATAAAAATTTGCTACGTACGAGAGCAAAGTCCTTCGATATAACTTTTACCTTGCGGAAAATTGAAAACTCTTCTTCTTCTTCCTCCATGTGTGCATGTATGTGTGTATATTCTTGGGCCTCTCGACGTTCTTTAAATTCACCCACCTTCAATTTTATTACGGCAATAAAACTGCAGGGCGGTTTGTGTGTGCGTGGGCTACAAAAACTGGACATGCTCACCGCATTTTATAAACATATTGTAAATTGTACCTTGGGCTGTCTCCAACTTCCAATTTTGATTTTAAACCAGGTTTTGATGAGCTTAAACACCTTGTAATGGAAACCGCTGGAGGTAGCCCGCAATTCAAACTCACCGGATTTTGTGAAATTTGTAGAAAAAAATTAGTTCTCATGGGAAAGTTCTCGGTAAGTAGAGCCTTAAATTTACAAAAAAATGTGAAAACAGGTCCAGGCTTTGTTGTAAGTATATGGAAATAAAGAACAATCATATGTTTTACATATATTAAAATTTTCCTATCTGATACATACATACGTGTATCGCATATAATAAATCCCGACGTATTTAACTCGGTAAAATTTCAAGTTTGTCACTCGTAATTTGTCCTTGGTATATGTATGTATAACGTAAAACTCGAGGTTTCAAATTTAAAACCAGCCTTGAGCCTCAACTTTGGAGCTTTGAACTTTGGAATTCCAATCAGAATAATATTTAGAAGGGGTGCGTAAATTGTAAATTATACCGCAAAGAAACGAAGACGGAGAAGAAGAAAAAGACGCAGTAAGTAAGTATGCATAGGAAGCGCAAAATCTCAAAAGTAATCGAGTCGGGAGTACAAATTGTAAATTCTGAAATTTTACGCATGCCAGCAATGTTTATCAGTCGACATTCCATTCCAAATCATTCAAAACCTTCGGAACAATACGCTGGCTAAATTATCTAGTTGAGATTAGATTCCAATTACATTTTCGACCGAATTATTACTGTAGTTGTTGCTTTCACTGTTGCTTTCTCCCCCTGGCTCAAGGAGAGTGCTTTTACTTTCCCTGCACTCCTTCTTCCCTCCTCTACATTATGATGTTGCGTGCCGCTCCCTCATTTCACTTGGTTCCTCTCCAGCTTCAGCTCCAGCTTCGTCCATGTACATTGCATATACATACATACATACATACACAGCTCAAGCTCTAGCTCAAGTATTCGTGTAGGAGTTGGCGAGTACATCGTCGTCAAATCCATCGGGTATGCAAATGACGGTGTGTGGTGTGACATATTTCATGGTGGTTCACGTCTCGGTTTGGCTCTTCGTATTCCCATTTCTATTCCTATTCCTATTCCGATTCCTATTTCTATTCTTATTCCACTTTGGTATGCGTATGCGTACGTCAAATCGTAGACGTAGTCCTAGTCGCTCCACGCGGTTCTCCCATCTCCCTTTCCACCTTTCTCTGCTTTCTCCTATGTATGTATGTACCGACTCTCTCTCTCTCTCTGGCCAACTTAAAGAGTGCGTTTCCCTTGTCAGGAGGGAAGACTGACAGTGCGTGCGGCTCAGGAGCAACGAGCATTGACGAAAGGGAAAGGGAACGGAGAAAGGCGAAATGTGAAGGGGGAACGGGAAGACCGGGAAAGCGAGAGAAAGCAGAAAATGGGCAAGAGCGCGTTTCGCTGAAGCATGAGATGTCGGTGTTTGCCGGCTAAAATGACGAGCGGGCGTAGTTACGAGGACGGGAAAGTAAAGCAAGAGACAGGCAAGAACTAAACTGTACTGTAGAGGAAAGAAAGAGGCAAACGAAACAGCCCTGGTTCAACGCATCAAATTCTCTTCCTTTGACTCTCAATCTATTTTAAATCTCCTTAAGCCCTCCAGTTCGTTCCAGCTTACGTATGTAAAGTGTGTACCGTACCTGCCCTTCTGCGCCTTCTTCTGCTGCTTCCTCTATATACGGTAGTATTGTATGTACACTAAACTAAGACTCCACCATGAACCACTGCTCCAAAATATAAATATAAATTCACGCACTGACTCATAAACTAAAACCCAAGGCAAAGAAAAGCAAAGCACTATGTACATACAATATACAGATACAGGCAAATATCAGAGTATTTCTATGTATACTGTATATAACAAACCCGCCTGTAATTATTCCTCCAAGTTTATGTCAATTTTACAGTTGGTCGGCTCAAGAACTTTACAATACTTAATATTATAATATTAAAGGCGTACATACATCATACATGCATACACATTTGCAAATATAGCTGTGTTTGTATACAGTATACAGTATAGAGGCAATTACGGTCTATGTTTGCACTGTGCAGGATAGATAGAAGGCATTGAGAAAATAGATGAAAACTCCACAAAATCCGGATGGATCATAAGTTGACGCTTTGTACTAGATCTTACAATTGCAATTTCTTCTCCAACAAGGAGTATATTTATGTAAATATGCTCTGAACTTGTATTACGTATATGATGCGTATTCCATATTTGAAAGGTGTTTTCTTGCTTGTGTAGTGTGTAGGCATACTGCTAGAGTGTGGGTTTGTAGTGCCTCGAATTTTACATGAATGTGTTCTGGAAAAATTCAAAATATTTCCTGGACCTTCTCTTTATACTTTCTCCACTTGGTTTTCCTGAAAGACAAGAAGGATGTAAAAAGATGGGATGCGAGGAGAGAAAAGATTCTTCAAATTTTCGACGACTAGAGGGCTTCTTTTACACCGTTTGCTTCATATCCTTGTGGAAAATTGTGCCGTACCGTAGATTGCATGCTTCGCTATAGTATGGTATGGTGAACTGAAATGTAGGGACTTTCTATAGTTTCTCTGCGTATAAAACGACGTTGGAGAAAATGGAGAGGGAAATGTATTTGCAGAGATTTCAAGAGGAATCTGGATCTGCATGTTCCGTATTTCAGGATCAGAACACAAGATTTGGATTCAGGTTGTTGGATTCAAGACCCGAGGTTCAAGAAGCTTCAGCTCCAGCTCCAGATTGTGAATTCTAAATTCTAAATTCACGCAATAGTGCTCTTTTTATGGATACTTTACTACGCCTAATCAATGTTGATGCAGATCGTGTTATCTTTATTCAAGATGATGGAGGAGAGGGAAATGTAAAGGACGTCTCTCGTGAGTCGGGGAAAGCACTAGAATTTCCAATGTCTCTTCACATTCTCCAGCAGCCATGAAATCTCCATTCTCCACAACGACGACGAGGATCCTACAGCTGTACTGTACTGTACTGTACTATTGCTACAGTGTACTCTGCTCACTGCTCACATCCGAGCAGCAGAGAAGATCTATTTATCTATCTATCTATCTATCTATCCATCGCTGTACGCTTGATTTCTGATACGATCTTGAGCCCTGATTCCGGATATGTTTAACATTTTACAGGAAAACTCCGGGATGCGAAATGTGCGTAGATTTATATTATTAAACATAAAATTTATACGTTCTGCTCCCTGTTTTGTTTCGTATATATTTTTACTTTACTACGTATTTGTACTAAATTTCCTATGTATGTATATTAGAGAGGTTTGGGAGAAATCTCGATAAAGCATCGAGATTTCTTACAGCTTCATACATGTACATCTTTAGTAAAATAATTGGATCTTTTCATTTTTCTTCAAAATGATGCCGAAAAATGTATCTAGTTGTATCGTGAGTCCCGGGTTTTTGCAAACCAAACCTACAGACAGTACAAGTAATTAACAGATGTGTTCCATATATCATATTTATAAAAGCGAAGCTCCAAAAATTTGATACTGTGGTAAAACTTTGTGTCGAACAATTTAGAGGCTTGATTACATTAGCGATCAAAGTAATGGACAAGAACAACATACATACATGAGTAAATCACTATATGTAGCAATTTTGGAGTAAAACAAGGGATTTTGTCAATTATCCTTACATGTGTTTCCCATGTATGAAACTTGCAAGTATCTACATCCTGTATTATTATACCACACTCTATCTTCTCATTTGACAATGCATTCAATCCAATTACTATACTATACTATGTATAATGTATATCAAAGTGGGAACAGACAACGGTGAAGAATAAAATGAAAAAGAGTATGAAGCCGAGTTAAGTAAAGTAGTCACAGAGTGCAGAGTGTATGTATGTATGTATAATATGTGTATTGTGCATAGTTAAGCTCAAAGTCGATTGTTTAATAGACCTTTTGAGAACAAATTCAAAGAACTTTTCACATTTTCCTCCAATTATAATTAGGACTGAACGACAATCCGGAGAGTTTTCAAAAATAATATCAAAGGCTGTATGTACATTGTACAACATGGGAAAGGCTGTGGGGCTCAACATATATTTAAATCTATAGATGTACATATAAAGAATATGGGAACAGAGGCAGAAATAGATAGATAGAGAGACACAAAGACGGGGAAGATGAAGAGAAAGAGACAGAGGAAGACGAGCAGGAAGGAAAGAGTGATAGACGAAATCAGAAGGAGAATCATAATCAGAGTTGGAATCATCATCATCATCATCACCATCATCATCGTGATCACAACTTTGAGGATAAAAGCACCGGAATATGTATTTCCCAAACGGAGTCACAAACAATACATTTATGTATTTCAACTTGAATTCAGATTTCAGACACGGCAGCAGTCTCAGACCTGTGAGTATTCTAGTAATATCTACTGTACATACACGCTGCTTATACTTACTTACCTTGGCAGGAAAAACAAAAGAAGAAGGTGAAGAAGGGAAAGCTGAAGAGTTGCCGGATTCAAAAGGATTTCGCACTTTGTTCAACAGTTTATAACTACTGTACATACATACATAAAAGGAAGCATCTAGCTAT
>JAQIVE010000688.1:0-32988 GCA_034698285.1 Sminthurinus bimaculatus | reverse complement strand
TTTTTATTAATTTTTTCATTTTAAATGCTGCTACATCCTCGATGTCGTAGAGGCGCACACGCGGAGAAGAGAGAATTCGGAAACTTTTTTTTCAAAGTTTTTTTTTCAAATGACAAAATCTTTAGTTTCCGGTTACCGAATCGGATAAACTTTTTTTTATTCACACTCAGAATCGTATGAACTTGTTAAATACATTAAGCAAAATTTCTGAAAGTTAAGTACAGGGTCAGAAATAAGCTGGGAAGCGTGAGTAAAAACAGGTGGACCAGGTTTTGTATATTATAATAAGTGAAAAAATGTTCTAATTTAGATTTAATGAGGTATACCATGGCAGTGTTTAAAATTGTTATGAAATTTTTGTTATTCTGTCTATACATAGAAAATTGGGACTGTGGACTCATTGCTTTCGGTCTCTACCCGACCCATATGATCAGAATCTTCAAAGGTTTTTTACCGGGTGCCGATGGATCTTTGATCCCTTTACCACGGGATATGCAGAAATCCGAAGTTTCCTCGTGCCGCGTAAGATAATTGCCAGTTCACACCATGTATATTTGACATGACGTAATGTAAAAAATAAGATGGAAACGTGTTTACAATGATTAAAATTTTTTTCAGCTTTCTTTGTCGCTGTCCAGTTTTTCTTTACAATGTGCTTCATTACTATGATGATCACCTGTGTTCTGGTTCCCATGTATCTCCTCTGCTTTGGCCCGGATCATCAATATTTCGTGCTCCTTATCAAATTCATTGGTATCATCCTCATATTTTCAGGTAATCCTCCGCAAAGATCATTATAAACGGTTCATCATTATAAACTAATGAATAATCATAATTGTTTCCATTTTTCCCATCAAAAATAGAAGACTTAGTTTGAACAATCTATTTTTTACAGCAATCTTGGGCACCATTGCGGTCATTGTTTTCGGAGCGATGGGTGACAGTCGGGATTGGATGCCTGATTACATCAACAACTAGTAAAATACATAGCTAAATAAATATAAATATAAATAAAATAGTTTATGAATGAATTTACAAAAACACCAGTAACGACTGTTTTTTATTGCACTTTTATCATTTTATTTATTTATGTATTGTTATGTTGTAATTTCAGTCTGTCGTGGTCCTTTGCATTCGGAGTAGTGGGGGTGTTTGCAGAGTATGTCTCGGGGATTTTGTTCCTTGTAGAGGCTCGAGTACAGAGCCGGAAAAGGAAAATTCAAGAGTCATATGGGCATAAAATGGAGACCAAGTCTTGACAGCCCGACCAGTCGGCACAACAGCCATCGTACCACCGCCATCAATTTCAACGACACCAGCAGCCCCTGCTGCCTACAGCCTCTTCCTCATCAGTCATTGTAAACAAGCGTGTAGCAGTCACCGCCTTGTAGAGAATAGTGGACATTTTTTTATTTTTTACCGTTATTTATCTCGGACCTTTGGGAGTTTATCTGCGTGTATGTAAGTATATCGATTGATGGACAGAAAAGCTTTCCAATATTTTTACTCTTTAAGCAGTAATCTCATCGTCAGTAAAACAAAATAATAATATATTAAGTATGAAGAAATGTTTTTAAAAAATAGCAAAAACGGCCAATTTTTAAATGAATGACATGATGGTACAAAATTACACAGGTACTTAAACATTTTTGTAGGTACTTTTTTAAACTAAGTATGCATTACGTTTTTTAATCTTTTACTATACAGTTTCTTAGCAAAAATGTATCTCTTTTGCCAGTGAGTGTCAATACTTTTTTGACAACAATATTTTTTAATGAATTAGCCATAATATGTGTGTATTAACTATATTGAACTGATTTCGAAATCGTATTTTATACAATGTTGTTTATTTTTAGGCAGCTGTTCTGAATGTGCTTACGTACTTAAATACACCATGAAGCCTTTTTTAACAGTGGCTCTCTCTTTCTTTCTTTTTCCGAATCTCTGGCTTTAAAATAGTTGATAATTATGACGATGTGTTATTATTTAACACTAAAATATGTACATGACAATATTGATAATTTTGCTCATATATTTAGGAGTTGGGGTCTAATAATGTAAGTAGTAAGTATGTATAATATTTAGTTGGACGCAATTTCCAAAAAGTTCAGCTAACAAACATGACAATGTAACCGCGTCCACCGTAAAATGTACTTTTATATTTACATAAGCTTCGAAAAACGGAATATATGCATGCATATAATTGTAAACGGAGCGCAGAGGCAATCAATGGAGAACTGAAAAAAAAACTTCATTTGGGTGTACCAAACACAATAAAAGTAAACGATTCCGTCCAGAATCCAAATAATAAATAATAAATCGAATATCTTCAAAACCTTTTGTCTTTTTGCATTTTTAACTATTAAACAGTAAATTGAAAGTTGGACTATAATATAGTATTAGCCTGGGATGCGAATGGTGAAATAAAAGTGTCGATGTGGATAAATACGAATTGAGAATGTGATTTGTACGTGTTTTATATTTTGTATGTAATATAATATATACAGTTAGGTTTAACCACATTAACCTCTACTATGTCTAGTATATGGAATCTCTTGGTTACGTTTTAGTTGGAGTTTTTAATTTTCTAAAAGGGAATAAAAACTAATGGTGTACTTATTGTAACTTTTACCTAATATCACATTTACAATGATATACAATTCTAGACGTGATTAAATTTTAAGGATGGAATAAAAGTGAACTATAAAATTACAATTACAGTATAGCTTTCTAACTTTTTTACTTTATGCATCCAGCACAAAGATATCAGGCTATTGACACATAATATATATGTACATGCACCACGAGAAGTCCCCGGGTAGAATGAGCATGAATTTACATTCGGCGACATCGGGTATTTCCGTGTGTATCCGACGGACGGCGGATTCCCATTTGACTTTGACTTAGATATTTTACTAAGTATTTCATACCAAAAGTCTTTCCCTTCCCATTTACTGACCTGTCTGTCTGTCTTTTTTTATTTCATATTTTTATTGTGAGAGGATTGGATATATTAAGTTTTATTGTATTGTAAATATGTATATAACAATGCATACTGTGATAATACTCTCCATTGTATACTATAATATACATTCATAAGTGAAAATAAGTCGATAAGATAAAATATAACCCTTTTTTGAATTGAGTATTAATTTTGGTTGGTAATAAGCCTTTAATCGTGTAAGTAGTGAAGAAAGAGATTTAAACTATAACCAGGAATACAATGAGTAGTCAACTATCAGTGCGGAGGGCGAATCTATCCCATTTTCTTTGTAATGAAGAAACGACTCACAATAATAGTCAGGTATCGAGTACGACTATGCCTGACGAACAAACAAAGACTTCACTAAATCCTATGCTAATAGATTGTGTAAGTTTGACCAACCTGATATGCATACACAAATAAATTAAAATGTTATAATTTTTAATTTTTAGCGTGAAATCCCAAATTTTCCGTTTTTAAATAATTTTGGGCATATGTATAATATAAATAAAATCTCTTTTTTAAAACAGGTGATCGAACATTGTTTCAAGTACTTGTCTGTAAAAACAATTTCGCAATGTCGTCTCGTTTCAAGGTACAAAAAAAAGTTCCATAAATACAATAAAGTAGAAAACAGTCATTTTTCTGCTCCGCTTTTTTTGTTCTTTACTAAAAGGTGTAATCATATTGATTCAATTTATTACAGGTATTGGAATACAATTGCTTCGCGTACCCTTCGTCTCCGATCCTACGTCAAATTCAAGTTTGCAGAAGAGATATACGGCTACATGAAACTAATGGAGAGTTGTAATGATATACCTTTCCGAAAATATGTCTTTCACATTTTTGATCACGAACTAAATCATAATTTGGTTCAAACATTTTGTGAAAAGTATGGGGACAATTTTCTGAGTATAACCTTTGACCTGACCGCAAATAGTAGCAGTAGTAATAGGTACACAGTTCCAGTTAATCCCCTTTCTTTTAAAAGACTTTTAGTCTCATCGGAGCACCAGCTAGATGAACTAAGATTGTACGGACTCCCGGAAACACTGTTAAACACCCCCAATCTATTTCCAATGCAATCCTCCTCCTCAACCTCCACTCCATTTATAAATCTAAAAACATTCGCCATCAGCGTTTCCCAGGACATAATCTGGAAGTCTAAACACCAGCAGGATCGAAGTAATGTTTCCGAGGAGAATGACGATGAAAATGAGGACGAGGAGGAAGAGGAAGAAAATAATGCACCAACAAATAACGTCCAATCGGGACGAGCTCTAGTTTTTAACATAATTCAGCTGGCTAGGAATCTCACGACCCTGGAAGTCGGTTCGCTCTCCTGTCTCCCGGAGCTGTGTCAAACCGGGTGTCTGAGGAAGCTAGAAAAATTTAGTTCCATTCCAGGAAAATCCCCTGGTCTCACTGGGGAAGAATGTTATAATCTAGGGCAACATTGCCCGAATCTTAAGCACCTAAATATTTTTGTAGATCCCAATCACACCTCAACTCTTCATTTATACGAGATGCTTTCAAAATTGACAAATTTAACTTATTTATGCATTCGTGGCGGTCCATCGGATGTGGACAAGTTTGGAATAAATTTTCCTCTCATGAGTAATTTGACCCATATTTCTATATATCAAGCCTCGTTGCCCCTGGACCAACTTATCGCATCTCTCCCCAAAGTTAAAAATGCAAGAATATCCATCCATCCCGTCGATTGTCAAATTACTAACAACAATAATAATAGTAGTACCAGTAATAATAATAAAGCTGTATCTAGTAATAATACAAGTGGCAGCAATAACAACAATGGTCATCCTTTTGCAAGGGAAGCACAATCACAGCAATTGCAACTACACAACCATCGTCAACTCCATCATCATAATCACCACCATAATTACAATAATTACGAAGAGCCCATGGACTACTCAGTGTCTGGAAATAATAATAATAATAACAATAATAATTGTGATGAAAACCTGGTTTCAATGGACGAGGAGGAAGAGGAAGAAGAAGATGGGCAAGTTGATGACGAAATGGATTCAACCTCATCGCCAATGAAACGTCAATTAATTTCTCTCTACACGTCACATGATCATGACAGAGACGCTGAAAGGATGTTGAATGTGGTTCCAAACGATGATTCTCATAATAATGGCAGTGGAAACAATTCTTCCAGTTTCGCCAATTTTTTGGTGAACATTAAACTCAAGTTCCCACTCATCTCCCGACTGCGAATAAATGTGGACACGAATGAAGAGATGCAACAGATTTATTCATTGCACCATTTATCAGACCTTCATATTGAAGATGGATCCGACATTTCGGACAAGGACGTTACCGGAATACTGTATTCGGATTTATTCAAATGGTATGGTAGTTTATGTTACTTAAAGCTATATGTATATCAAACTATTAGATACTTAAAAAAATGCATTGTACAAACATCATATTTTTTACCTTTTTGCAGGTATGAGGGGAGAAACTGTCGATCTCGAAGTGAGGCTGACATCCGAAATAGTCGGACTGGTCGTTATATTGGAGACTTAAAACGTAAAGTCTATTTTAATCAGTACTAAAATGTTTTTCCTTTTTCAATAATCAAGAACACTTTCATTTACTTTCCATTTCGTGTTTTAAATTTTAGGCTTGAAGCGTCTTTACTTGGGAACTGTGAAAATTACGAACGCATCTATCATTTTTGGCATGGTGGACAATAATGAGATGACCAGTCTTTCAATAAAGGTTAGTAGCTTTCTTGTCTATGACTTATCTATTATGTATCTATGCTCGTATGTCGCTGAAAATAAGTATACACTATTTGCCAAAGTATCCACTTAGAATGATATGGGATTTTTTACCACTTTAAAATGTAGGAGCCTCAATATAGAATCACGGAATCTGGGGAAAGCCAAGCTATCCGGAATCATTCGTTTTGCTTGGAAATTCTCGCTTCTCGTTTGCGAAAATTAGTTCGAATTCAAGTAACAGAGACACAAAGTCGAAAGGAATCGGACCATAGCCGACCTACCGCTGTGACCCCTGAAGAAATACAGAATATGAAAAGGATACAACCGCATTTACAGCTTGTCTATATTACGTTTCCGGATGAACTAGGGAAAGTTAAAGTTTTAAACTATTAAGTACAGGTCAAAACGTTTATGTTGGAAAGAAACATTCAATATATTATAATATTATACTCTAAAGAATCGAGATATAAAAATCGCTATCATAATACATAATATAATAACTATACGATAATGTAATTTGAAATTTGAACCTATTAAAGTCTAAACATGGTTTAAATCATTTAGACGCTCTAGAGCACCAATAATAATTCAATTTCAATACATACTTTTAAATGTCTGCGTATTCCTTCATTTAACTTACAATATATTCGTCGCTATACATATATGTTAACTGTTAAGTATGCAAGTAAGTACACCACACGTAATTAAATAACGCGTTACACTTTGAGGTGATAAAAAATGAAAAATAATAATAATTTTAAATATATTAAAGTGCTTTCATTGTCGATTCTGTAATAAATATCTATATCTAATGTATGTGGTGGTAGCTAGTATATACCTTAGATTTCAGACCTGTATAGTGAGGTACATTTATTATATAAAAAATATATATGCGTACCGTATATGTTTGAATTGTGCTGCTGCAGCACTAATGCAGTTTTTAGCCATAGAGTATATGTACATGATGTACAATCAGACGGAAAAATCTATGACATGCAGCACTACCAGATGCTGCCGTACAATTCAAACATATACGGTATGTATATTATAGATTATAGATGTTTCATCAGAAGATGTTATTATTACCACACATTCTATCTTATATAAATGTAATTATTTGGCATGTCATACGAATTGATTTCCGATGACGTTTGCCTAACATTGTTATCGATTATCGTGTATTGAATATTAAATACAATATGCGTACATACTACATGTAACAATCTGTAGCGTTCGAAAGAATTGGGAGAAAAGATGAAACTAAAAAGCTAAAACTACAGGTTTTCTAGTTTTCTCTTTTCAATCAATTTTCCTAGGCTAGAAATATCACAAACTATCGAACAACGCTCTGCAAAAACGATTATTATACATTATATTACACATACCTTCATGCATACCTACCATTTAAAATTATCATTGCCATAATAAATAATAATACTATACTCAATCATTCAATCAACAATTCAATAAAAAATAATGATCCATTAATAATTATTTCAGTTAATTCGAAGTAAAGATCTAAATATTTCGATTGTCAATGTTGTGTCTATATAAATCAAAATACCATGCATAATATGGAAGAACGATTCGATTACTTATTATGATACAGATGATATATTACAGATAAATTGTTAAAATAAATTTAATGTTGAATAAAAGTATAAAAAATATTACGATCATTGAAAAATTGCAATCGTTTTTTTATATAAAAAATGAAAAATGTCTAAAACACACATTTTCGTTTTTGCCGTGTTGAAGCAAAAGTATGCAGGGAATGATGTACTTGATTGCATGGGAAACTTCAAAATCTCACGTGTTTGCCGTGAATGAAAAAAAATAATAGAAACGGCATGGAATAAAAAGTCGTGTTGTATTATATTATTAGAATCAGAAAATTAATTTAAGTATAGTTAATTATAGTGATACAATATACGCTAAACACAATCGTTTTGAAACCTTTATTTATATAATTATAACACATATTTGCCAATCCCTACACATTAATAACCAATATGACAGATTTAATTCCAACTATTGAAGACGACGAAGAGCCGAGTGATTTGTCAGAAGAATCCGCTTCAGATGAAGAAGTAAGTACAAAGTAAATCGAGATCTAATATCGATCGATATTTGAATTTGATGAACCTTTATGATTGAAGTATTTGTCTCTAATATTTTTCAACAAGTTTGTATTCTGTATGCCTATTGCCTATTGCGATTTGATTACAAAACTACTATGTATTTTCATTTCCTTTAGTTTCAACCTACAAAAAAGAGAGTAAAAGCTAAAGCTGGTGGACTTGACCCAGCATTTACTTTTAACCAACACTCGGATGATATTTGGACATCAAAATTAGCCGCTATTCAAAAGGTTAAGAAAAGTAGACTACCAGCTAAGCGTACGACATTAAATGAAAAGATTGATAAACAAAAGGCTTCTAAAGTTCAGAATGGAAACTCGTCAAAGCATACTTCTTCCGGAGAAAGTGAAGAGGATGAGGACGAAGAAGAACAAGAACAAACAGTGAAATCTGAAAGTGAGAGTGATGAACTTTTGTCCGATGACTCGATCTCTGCCGGTGGAAAATCCAAGGCTAAAAAGAAAAAGTTACAAGCAAAAAAAGCATTGGAAGCAAAGAGTAAAAAAAATCTAAAGAGACCAGCTCCAGATGACGATGATGATGATATCGATCTTTCAGATAGTGACCTAAAATTAGATGAGATTCGTGTAAAGGATGGAAAGAAAAAGAAGAAATTAGCTAAAGGAAAGAAAAAGTCTAATGTTGAGAGCGACGAAGAGGAAGCTGATAATGATGAAAAACTTGAACAGGATGATACTGTTTCCTTTGAGACTGACATCACTTTTCAACAGATGAATTTATCTCGCCCTCTTCTTAAAGTAAGTGTTATGTTATGTTGTTAATTGTTATATACGTAATACATATTATTATTCTGCTATCCTTTCGTAATCATTATGATTTCGTAACTTGAAATATTATGTTAAAAATCATAGTATCATTAATTGTATGATGGTGTTTTGATGGTTCTAATTAGTCGATTTCATCATTGGGTTTTGTGCATCCTACTCCGATTCAAGCCTCAGCGATTCCCATTGCTCTAGCTGGACGAGATATTTGTGGATGTGCTGCTACTGGAACTGGAAAAACAGCTGCGTATATGTTACCTGTGTTGGAACGATTACTTTATAAGGTACCTGTTACATAAAACATGATCAGTACATATATTATTTATTCAAAAAATATGCACGCTCCTTAGATCCGTCTTTTTCTCGGTAAAAGACGAATGAGTCATAAGTGTGCGAAATTAATATACCTGAAATGTTGAGTGAATGCTAATTTCATTGAGGTTTAATGGAAGAACGATTATGATTCTATGGCCAAAACATAAGTTTTCATTGAAACATGTCAACTCGCATTTCGGACAAGAATATTTAGTTACTTTAATCTAAATAAATTCAGTAGATTAGTTGACTCGTCGGACTTGTAAAAGAATAACCACTACAAAAGGTAAAACATATATGTATTAATTGATATTTACAGCCTAAGACTCATGCCGTTACAAGAGTTCTTTGTTTGGTACCTACTCGTGAGCTTGGAGTTCAAGTTTACACTGTGACGAAGCAACTAGCATCATTTTCTAATGAAATTCAGGTTGGATTAATTATAAATAAATTGCAGTTATAATTACTACCCTTAGAAAAAAATCTTATCAAATCTCATGAAAATTTGATAAGATTTGACAAGATTGACAATTTTTTATGAGATTTTGATGAAACATCGTGAAAATCTCATCAAAAGTTGATCAAAATTTATGAGATTTTTGAACATAATCGCGTCAGGATTTCATGAAATTTTTTTTCCAAGGGTATTAAAATAAAGAAATCATGGTTTGTATTTATTGTTTATCGGGTAGTTAGCTTTTACAGGTCAAAAAAAATTATAATGTTGAAAAAAGCGAAAAAATTACTGCCCAAAACAAAGTTTCTACTGTCACAAGTCACAAATACAAACTATAATTAAATTCAGCATGGTTTGTGCACGAAGATTTTACCTAATCGTACATTTGTTTTATTCATAGGTTGGAATAGCCGTGGGTGGTTTAGATGTTCAAGCACAAGAAGCTGTTTTGAGACAGAATCCCGACATAGTCATAGGTATATTGTAGATATATTTTCATTCTATCGTTATTCTCAATTCTACCGAATGCAGAACTGTATGAAATGTTTATAAAATATGACAAGTTCTCTTGAAAATAATACTACAGTATTGCTTTGACGTTTTTCCTTGTCTTTTATTACAAAATAGCTACACCTGGACGTCTCATAGATCATTTGGGGAATACGCCGTCATTTTCACTAGATGCGATTGAAATTCTTATTCTTGATGAAGCTGACAGGTAGACTAAAATTAGCAATCACCATTGTTCATTAGCTGGTGAATATAATTGGTACACAAAGTACTTCAACTGTTAGACATTAAACGAATGTATATTGTTCTATTTGCGATTTCTAGAATGTTGGATGATTGGTTTGCTGAGCAACTGAAGCAAATTGTCAAACAATGTAGTCCTAGACGTCAAACTTTACTCTTTTCTGCCACAATGACAGACAGAGTCAAAGATTTAGCTACAGTTTCATTAAAAAATCCAAGCAAAATATTCGTTGACTCCAACCGACAAGTGGCTTTTAATTTAAGGCAGGAGTTTGTAAAGTAAGATAAAAAAATTTAATTAATTGTGTGTATTTTAGATCACATTTAAATAACATTTGAGATGGCAATTATTATTACTC
Source organism: Sminthurinus bimaculatus (assembly GCA_034698285.1). Taxonomy (NCBI): domain Eukaryota; kingdom Metazoa; phylum Arthropoda; class Collembola; order Symphypleona; family Katiannidae; genus Sminthurinus; species Sminthurinus bimaculatus. The sequence continues at coordinate 22,439 of JAQIVE010000688.1, read as the reverse complement.
TTCTACTAATTTTTTACGTAGTATTCTAAGGTATTTTAATTCACATTGTTTGGTTTTTATTTTCCCTATGTTAGAATCCGTAATGAATCTGATCGTGAAGCAATACTTTGCTCTCTTGTTGTAAGAACTTTTCATTCCCGTACAATGGTGTTCGTACCAACAAAGAAGATTGCTCATAGATTACACATCCTTCTGGGATTACTGGGTATCCGAATTAGTGAGTTGCATGGAGATTTGACTCAAGAGCAGAGATTAAACGGTTTAAAGCAATTTCAAAACAGCGAAGTTGATGTTTTGATTGTCACGGATGTTGCTGCTCGAGGTAAATTTGTGAATCGCTTTTTTTGTGTTATTTATTATTTTGGAGATGTTTATTTTGGATAAGTTTACCGTTATTCATAATTTGAATATGTGCTACGAAAAAGTAACATTGTGTGCTCTATGTAGGTTTGGACATTCCTGGTGTTCAAAGTGTCTTAAATTATTCTATGCCTCCTTCTGTGGAACAATATATTCATCGTTGCGGACGAACAGCTCGTGCTGGGTAAAAACAATTTCCATCTACTAAACAATCGACCACATTTTGAAGTTTTATTATTCACTTGTTTTTTATCTTGGTTATTCGAATGGGAAACTGATGTACACGTACACGTACTTTTAAATTATTATATCAATGTTTCTTTGATTACAGGCGATCTGGTGTGGCAGTATCTTTAGTTGGAGAAACAGACCGAAGGCTCATGAAGCAAGTTGTTAAATCAGCTACTCTTCCTGTTAAAGCTCGAATTATTCCGATAGGTTTGTCTTACTTGATTAGTTCTGTAGTAACATTACAATCACTTTTTCTTGTCTACGTATGCATTATGTATTACCTTTTTCATAAATAAATGAGGTTATAATTATTTGTTTTCAATTTTAGATATCATTGCAAAATATCGTGATAGAGTTAAAAGCTTAGAGCCCGATATTGAATCAGTAGTGAAAGAAGAAGAGGCAGAAAAGGCCTTAGCAAAAGCAGAAATTGAGGCCAATAAAGTCCTAAAACAACTTGAAGCGAAAAAAGATAAGAAAAAGAAAAAGAAGGCAAAGAAAAATGCACCAGATGAAGATGAAAATAAGCGAGTGTGGTTCCAAAGTCATAAAGATAGAATGCAAGGTCGGTATTTTTTAAATAATTTTAATTTTGTATTCTTAGTTGTGCAAATGTACAGTAAAATTAGAATTTTGCAACTCCTAGTTTTTGGAAAATATAATACCAAGTTGATGTGTGCAACAATTTCTTTGTTTCCCTAATTCACAGAAAAAGAAAAGCTCAAGGGTAAAGTGCGTCTTGGACAGGATGATAGAAAGGCTTTGCAAGAAGCTCAAGAGGACAAGAAAATTAGGAAACTAACAGAATTTCAAGCTCGTGCTGCTAAACGGAAGCGAAAGAATATGAATGGATCAGGAGGTGGTAATACTGGTGCAGATTTTGGTGGTGCCAAGAAACAGAAGAGAAAGTCTCATTTTGACGACGAATTGACTAATACAAAGAAGGCTCGGCAATTCCGACACAAATCTAAAGCTCCTCCTCAGAAGAGTTCAGTGGCTTCTCCAAAAAGTAGTAATAAATCCCAAAAGAATTTCAATAAGAAAACAAAAAATCATTTTAAAAGGAAATAATTATTACCATGTGGCAAAAAAAGTTTAAGTCCAAGGTTTATAAGTTGACAATAGAGCTATTGTTATTGCTTATTGCCGACTTCCAACTTTGAATGATTTGTCATCTTCTGACACGGATTTAATGTTGGAACTTTTCTTTGTTATTATTCGTTTGTTTTTTATGATCGTCTTAATATGCTACTATAATATTTTATTGTTAAGATTTCTCTTGTATGTATCTCGAAGAATTCTTCTATTACATATTATATTTTAGTAAGAGAAACGTTTACTAAATAAAAAGTATGAAAACTAGCCGTACGTATTTTGTTTTTTGATCATCCATTTCTTTGAATACATTTTTTATAGAATAATTTAGAGCCAGCTAATCGGCGTGAGGCATCGTAATGAAGTTGCATAAACCTTACTATACTTCAGGACTTATTTGTTAGTGTTCTCGATGAATGTGATTTTTAATTTTCTGACAGCATCGATTTGTCTTTTCATGCACGATGATGATTGATGAGAATTTTTAGATCACGTTTCAAAGATAAACCTTTTCCACAAGATAAGCAATTCATTTCAAACGTTGTAACTCATATTTATAAACAAATTACATGTATAATACAATCAATTGCTTCGATGTGAAATTTCGAGCTTAGAAATTCATAGGTATAGTTTTATTTTACATAACTGATAAGTTATACATGCAGCGTATTAAATGAAAGAATGGTATAAAGAAAACGCTTTTGAGTACGAATTAAAATGGCCACTTTTTCAAAACTTTTTATCTAATGACGTTACTGTACTCTACCCGTGTGCTCACAATTGTGTCACCATTACAAAGAATTCGATTAGATTAAAATTAAAACAACATGTTGCTCATCTGCAGGTGTGTATACCTTCTTAAGAGTTATGTCATGAATTTTCATATATAAATTATGCCAACTTGCACTGTGTAGTTTATTGGACATTCGGAGGAGTTCGATAAAGAAGTAAAGATGGAAGGGAAAACTTTGTTCGTAGTATTGGTCATTGGGGCATTTTTAGCCACAGGTAAAAGCTTGTGCATACATAATACGTTAATACATATTATATTAATTAATCGTGGATCGTGGGTAAGTAAGTAAATTGAAAATTAATTCTGGAAATAAAGTTGTTGTTTCTTGTTGAACTTGTAAGATCACAGATGTTGTAACTAAAAAATAATTAATCCAATAATCAGGCCTAGCACAAGAAAATATACCGGAATTCGAGAGAATCGATTGCTTTCCTGGTAAAGGAGCAACTGAAGAAAAATGTAAAGCAAGAGGTTGCCTCTGGGTACCTGCTGAAGTTGACGGGTTAAATGTCCCCTGGTGCTTCTTGCCAAGTACTTACGGCTACAAAAGTCAAGGAGATCCCGTTTTTACACCATCTGGATTTAGGTACCTAATTTGGGAAATCGATATAATGATACACATACTGATAAGCCAATCGCCATAAACTGTGTTTTTTCAGTCTGTTTTTCAATAGTGTATTTATTTATTTTTATTGGCAACTTTTCCAACAGAGTGACTCTCAACCGTGTCACAGACGTTTCATACGTTGGCAGTGATGCTCCAACTATTTACATAGAGGCCGAATTTCAATCTGACTATCGTCTCAGAATCAAGGTCATAAATAATGGAATTGCATTAATTTTTGAAAAGCATAAATCATTTTGACTTTGACCTTTCTTTCATTTTGGAAACGATTTACGAAAATTACTTGTCTCTATACATTACACATGCATAGATTACTGATGGAACTCCACGATTTGAAGTGCCATTGGAAATTAACCCTCCAGCTGGCGGAAACAGCAATCTCCTATACGAAGTCCAGACTTCCAACGAGCCTGTCTTTTCCTTCAAAGTTATCCGAAAATCGAACCGTGTTGTGATATTTGACAGTTCGATCGGTGGATTGACCTTTGCCGACCAATTTTTGCAAATAGCCACAAGATTGCCCACCAAGAATCTTTACGGAGTTGGAGAGAATGAACAGACATCATTCCGTAAATAACCACTAGCTTCCCTTTTACAGATTTAGCATCTCTTCTTCTAATGATAAATGAAAAATGTTAAAATTTTCTTTCCATACATCATATCGGATTGTAATTGTTTTTTAGGTCACAATTTTGACAAGTTTTACACTTGGCCACTTTTTGCCCGAGATCAACCTCCAGACTATGATGCGAATATGTACGGCGTCCACGTAAGTATTGGCACACTTGGATGATAGCGTATTTTATACCCGTATGTATTCGTATAGAGTAAAATGTATAAAAACTGCTCATTATTTGAACTAAGAACTGGATCTTTTTCTTATGCCCAATAGCCCCATTATACCGTCTTGGAAAAGGATGGAAATGCTCATGCAGTGGTCATTGTAAACAGTAACGCCCAAGGTACATACATTTTTGCCTTATGACCAATTTATTTCATTTACAAATCATATTACATTCAATTACATTTAAAATAAAATGATCGAAATTTCACTAATCTGAACGCTGTTTTTTTTCAATCAGAATTTGTTACCCTACCATCCCCCGGTCTATTATACCGAACAATCGGAGGAATCTTGGATTTGTACATTTTCTTAGGACCCACCCCCGAAAGCGTTGTTCAACAATACACTGAGGTAAAATGAGAATCTCTGCCCTCAGCGATAAAACAAAAAACAAAAAGGCTAATAATTTTTCACTGATTTGGGTTGATAACTAACATATTGGTGTGATTATTTTAAATTCAAAGGCTGTAGGCCGTGCTCCAATTCCTCCATATTGGTCCTTGGGATTTCAAATCTGTAAATACGGATATAATTCCCTTGAAAACATGAAAGCTGTTGTCGACAGAACTAAAGCAGCCAACATTCCTCAGGTACCGCATTTGAACAAGGAATTATCATTGCACAGAATAAAGGGGCACTGAAAATTCATAAGTTTAGTTTCTAATTAAGTCTGTTCTACTGAAAAGGACGTTCAATACGGAGACATCGATATCATGGAGCGTGAATTGGACTTTACTGTCTCCGCGGATCGTTTTGGAGGCCTTGCACAATACGTCAAGGAATTGAAGACCAAGGGAATTAAATTCGTCACAATTTTGGTACGCTTCTGGGCAAAACGCCTTCTCATTAGTCATTAGACTATATAGATACTACAAAAAATGCGTATTAGTTACGTGAGCAGTGAGCACGTGTGCTAATTATATATTCTACTTTACGCAGGACCCTTGCATCAGTATTGGAGAACCTGCTGGAACTTACAGACCTTATGACTTAGGAAACCAAATGGATGTGTGGGTAAAGAAAACCGATGGATTACCCGTAGTTGGAAAAGTCTGGCCAGCTGATCCAGGTACATATTGGCCAAAAAAACATATCCGTTTTCGTTTTCTCCGTAATCTCGTCTGATTTTCTGCAGAGATGGTCTAGACTTTTTATGCAAAGAGTTTAGAGTTCAAAAATGTTTCATATTTTGATTCGTGGATGGAAGAGTTCAAAAATGTTTCATATTTTGATTCGTGGATGGAAGAGTTCAAAAATGTTTCATATTTATGCATAACATTAAATTTCTTTTGAACTAGTTTACTTCCCTGATTTCTCCAAAAATGTAACTCGCCAGTATTGGATTCAATTATTGAAAGAATTCAAGCAAACTATTGATTATGATGGACTTTGGATAGACATGAATGAACCTGCCAACTTTGTAAGTTTATATAATTGAACTTTCGCGATATTTCATTTAATTAGTTTCATTCGTACATTTGGTGGTAACCACCTAACCTAACCACCGGACCTGATGCATATATTATATCGTACATATTACACATATAATGTAAGCAATAGAAAACTATGCATACATACATAGAACACAAATAAACACTTTGTTCCTCTTCAAAGGTCGCCGGAGATATCAACGAGGGTTGTGCTTCAAATAAATGGAACAATCCACCATATGTACCAGGAATCAGGGGTGACTACCTTGCCGATAAAACTTTGTGCCCAGATCATGTTGACTCCGTTTCACGTCATTATGACACTCATAGTTTGTATGGATGGTTTGAAAGTGAACCAACAAGAGCGTGAGTTTATGTTTCAAATACTTAATATGTAAACCTATAAACATAACTGAAAAATTGACTCGCCCTCGAATGGAGGTGTGAAAGCACTGTAAAGAATGTGTAATTTGCATCAATTGTGCTTGCTTGTTTTACAGTGGAGTCTTGGCTGCGCAAGAGGGAAAGCGGGCTGTCGTTCTTTCACGTTCCACTTTCTTAGGATCCGGAAAATGGGTTGTAAGTAAAATTACTGAATTATGCTGAATTTTAGGGATTTCTTCGGGTTTTGGCCATTCTCATCTTGGGAAAATTTTGTCAACTCAAATATTTATCTATTTTACTCAATTTACAAGGCTCACTGGCTCGGGGATAACTGGAGTAGATGGACCAACTTGAGATTTTCCAGTAAGTACTTTCTCCTTTCTCCCATCTAGAATTCTTATTTTTGCTCATTTCAAATTAATGACCATGCATAAGTTAGTAGTTACTAAGCAAAATTACAACAAATCATAATTTTTCCCATATTTAGTCATCGGTATGCTTCAGTTTAACCAGTTTGGTGTACCATTTGTCGGTTCAGACATTTGTGGATTCATTGGAGATACTACTGGTATGTATATTTAAATGCACATGCTTAATTTTACCTGAAATTTACATAGCTAATAACTGGTAACTATTGTAAATTGTAAATCGTTAATCATGGGACACTTTTAATTTAAAACAGCAAGCATGTGCCAAAGATGGCTGGAGCTGGGAGGTGCGTTAATACTATCAAATTTTTTTTCATGATCTGTCACCATTTTGTTTTCCAATCCTTCGTCATTTTTTATGTCACTTGAGTTTGATGCTAATAAGAGTAATAAGTATAAGCTATAAAGTTTTTTTTTCTAATCGATTGAATTTGCTTGTATTTTCTATGATTTAGCTTTCTACCCATTCTCAAGGTATTATGTCTAAAACATTCGTATTCCTACCGCAATTGAATTTGACCTACCACTGTCAATTAAGTCACAATCAAAGTTTTAAGGGTTAATTTATGTGTATAATTTAAATTTAAATTCATTTGTATGGATAATGCTTATGTAATACAGGAATCACAATGGTTTGGGATACATTGACCAAGATCCTGCTTCATTTGGTCCAGAAGTTGCGGAGTCCACGAGAAAAGCGTTGGAGGTCCGTTATACAATGTTGCCCCACCTCTACACTTTGTTCTATTTGCACAACACCTATGGAAATACTGTAGCAAGAGCTTTGTGGCATGGTTCGTTACTTTGAATTTTCACCATTTTCACCGATTTCGGTTTATTCTAAATGGTAATTTCAGACTCTGTTTCAATGTTTCAGCGAAGGCTAAAATGTAATACACATATTTGTCATTTCACAGAATTCCCTCTTGATGAAGCTACATATGGAATTGACAGCCAATTTTTATGGGGAGAAGGTAAAGTAACAAAAGATTTTTAACATAAATAGGTATATGCGTTTATGATTAAGTATAAGCTCGTAAATAATCTAATGTATGATTTTGCATAGGTTTCATGGTTTCTGCTGTTCTTGAGGAAGGCAAGACCGATGTGGATGTGTATTTCCCTGATTCTCGGTGGTTTAACTATTATGACGGAACTGAAGTACCAAGCCGTGTAAACACTGCCCATCTTCAGGCTCCAATGGACTACGTTCATATTCATCTTAGAGGTGGACGCATCTATCCTACTCAAGAACCAGCACTGAATACAGAGCTCTCTCGCCAAAACCCATTTGGTCTTACAGTCGCCCTTGATGACAATAACAGCGCTGAGGGACGCATGTATTACGATGATGGAGAGTCAATCGGTAAGGGATTTGCAATTCAGTGAACTATTGCCCTCCTGAACGTTTGAGCTATTCTGGAAACAAAGCCTATGGATAGATGAAGCTATGCATAATACATAATATGCCCTATATGCATTTTAGGACAGAAAATAATGAATTTTAAAAAGGACCCTTTTAATTAAAAACTAAATATTCTTTTTTCCCTTCTTTTTAAATTAACAGATAGTGTCGAGAGCGGTCGATACTACTTAGCGAAGTACACCTATGCAAATGGACAACTTGAGACGGTTGTTGAACACAGCGGCTGGCCGAGAATGAACGAAATGAAATTGAACACAATTCGTCTTCTCGGAAGTAAAAATGTGAGCAGAGCCACCGTTTTTAGCAACGGTGAGAAGCAAGGACGAGAAGTTGCATTGACTAAATCTGCCAGTGGAGAAATCAGATTGACCAACCTCAATGTGAACCCTGCCAAGTCATTCAGAATTTTATTTGAGTAAAACAAAACAAAGAAATGTCTAATGAAACCTAGAATACTAAAATGTAAAGACAAAACAACATAATACTATGTATATCTGAGGAGCTGATTAAATAAAAAATCATAAAAAATGACCGGTTCGTATTCAACACAATGATTTCGTACACATAATGAATAACGCTTAGCGTGTCTGGTTTATTTAAATTTAGGAATTCAAGCTAGCATAGCACATACATAGTACATCATGCTCTAATTACATCGTTAAATGCAGAGAAATTAAGTATTTTGTTCTTCGGAAATAAAAAAAGTTTTGAATCGTTAAAATTCTACTTCTTTTGAGTTCAAATTAAACTTCTGCTAAGGAAGTTTTGTTTCTTTCATGGTGTAATAAATATGATATAGATATAATATTATATTGTATTAATAATATAGAAATATAAAAAAGTAAATTATAATATAAATATATTAAGTATGAATATTAAAATTGGAAGAGAAAGACAACGAAAGTCTGGAAGTAAAATGAGAAATAAAATTATTTTAATGTAATACTGGAATCGAATTATTCAAAATCGAGGTCTACATCATGCTCGGCGTCGTCGTCACTCATATCTGGAAGTTCCTCATCTTCGTCACATAGAATATTATCATCATCGCATGCTACCGGATAATCTTCTTCGTCTTCATTAGTAGTAGATGATTTGTTTCGAAAAATAAAATCAACTGCAGAATGAATCAGTGCTGGATCCTAAAACAATAAAAACCAAGCATTTGATTAATTTGTAAGTACTCAAATAAGCTACTAAAACAACTTTTGTTCATTGTACTATGGTTATGAGAATATTATGCAAAGTAGTGTACAGTGCTTTTATAATCAAAGTTTGTCTGAACTCAGTCATTTTACATAACATGAGAGAGTGTTTAAGCAAACTTTAACTGAGCCTTGATCTCATGTCGCGTAGATTAATTATTAATAATGAGTTACCTCCATGAATATAGATAAGCATAATTCGCTCATCAAAGTTTTTTTTTGAAAAGCAATAATGAAATAACTAATATAAAAATAAAAGTGACGATGGCCAAATTCTAAAAACTATACTACAATCTAACGATAAAAAATTAGTATTTACCACGTCGGAACCATCAAAGGGTTGCTGAAAGTGTTCCCATTGTAGCAATTCTCCCATTCCTTCCATTTTACGTTTCTTTTTAGGAGGCTGATTCTCATCATTATGCGATTCACCATTTTCCATCTCCATCACATTATTTCCATCTCCGTTACATTCACATCCCATCAGTTCATGAGTGAGACAACCGGAATCTTCATAAAATGTAAAAATATCCTAAAAGAAATAAAGTACATAATATTTAGTACTTGTTAAATACATTCAACATTAACAAGAAGGGAGTTAACATTTTTATATTGTTCAAAGGGTAGGTTAAAATGGTCGGAGCAATAACTACACAAAAATTGTTCCTTGTAAAATCTTACCTTGAGATCATCAGGAGAAAACTTAATGCTATTGCATAGTAGCAAGTCTATTACACTTCCACTTATGTCTTGTTTACTGATTTGACGTTGATAAATACGTTCTTCGATTGTTCCACAAGTCAGTAGTCTAAATAAGTTGTAAAAATAATGCATATTTGCTTGATGTCTAGTCATTTTTAAAATTCTGATTACATTGCAAATTAGAATTTGAACGCGCATTCTTTCATGCTTTAAATTTTGGAACATTGACCTTCTAAACAAATTAAAATAAATTTAGGTATTTAAGTACCTGTAAATATGAGTTTCTTTTTTCTGACCGGGGCGCCAGCATCTTGCCATGGCTTGGACATCGTGAGCAGGGTTCCTATCCACAAAGATAAAAAGGTAGCAATTTAGTATTATTTCGAGCATTTACAACATGTTCTAATAAGAATTGATAAACTATCAGTAGCACACCAAAGAGCAGTTCAACAGTTTGAGTAATAATTATTCATAGTATTAAATTACCAGTCAATATCATATAAAATTATCTTGGATGCACTCTGTAAATTCAAACCAACGCCACCAGCTTTGGAGCTTAATAGGAAGACAACTGTAAATACATTCCAAATCAAAACAATTCTATTTAATTTTTAATTAAACCAACATACATACAAGGAACTATTTTTAGGTTTCCAGAATTATTTTTTCGAGAATTGTTTAATGTAAATAGTAATAAATAAAAAATATAGACAAACTGATTTCTAAATTTCACTTACGAGGATCCTTTGAATCGTTGAACTTATCCACTATACCCATTCTATCCTTTTGCACCGTTGATCCATCCATCCGTACAGTAGCTATTCCTCGGCCATTACAGATGCTCCCAAGAACATCCAGAGTCTATAAACAAAAATAAGTTCACTTTACATAGATATTTTACAAAATTATACACAGAATGAAAGTTAGCCGATTCCAGTGACATTGTGGCAAATAATTTATAAATAATTGTTTTTTTTAGCTAACTTTAGTGCGAATAAGCAGTAAAAAATAGTATGTATATTCGTGCAGTTTTTACCTTTGTAGAATGAGAAACTAACACGACCTTCTTCTTATCTTTTTGAAAAGATTTCAACATTTGAATCAAAACTACAAGCTTTCCGGAATCTTCAGCAGCAAATCGTTGATGACTTATATTTTGTGGAAATATGTCTCCTAGCTCTTTATAAATTCCTGCCTGTTTTACAAAATAAATTACATTGTTAGATTGGTAGTACATACCAATAATATAATACATGGGATCAAATCTTTCATAAGAACTTTGTAAATGTATAATAAAAGCCATGAATATAAGTACGTATGTATGTATATTTGTTGTTTGAAAATTATGCATACTGTAGTATTTCCTTCTTGATTCTTGGGGTGGACTAGGTATGGATGATTACATAACTTTTTCATGAGAGTTATCACAGCTAGAGGTGATTGGCAGCTAGTTGAAAGGCAATCCATCACAATCTCGGAGTTCATCACAGCTTTGTACAATTTGGTCTATCAACAAAGTAAAAATAGGAACAGTTTATATATAGGCAGTGTAGAAAAAAGAGCAATATATTATAATGATAGTGTGTAGCGTATACTATACTAACTTGCAAGTATGTATTCCATGTTTATTTTACAGTAATTAATTGATGAATTAGAAACGCAAAGAGAAAAGGGGTAAGAAACAGGAAATGGAAAGTTAAAACTTGTCAGTTATACCTGTAATCGGGAAGGTTTACAGAAAATAATTTGTGTAACTCTATCAGGTAAATACTTCAACATCACAGATGAATCTCGGCGAAGGAAGAATGGTGAGATTTCAGCATTTAAGCGTCCAGCTAGCATCGCTGCGACTCCTCTTTGAGCAGTAGAACTTGTATCTTCTTGACTTTTTTCAATGGGTTTCGCATACTCCTTCCGAAATTCTGTTTCTGTCCCAAGAATACCAGGTTGAACAAAATCCACTAATGCAAACAACTCCATGAGGTCATTTTGTACTGGAGTTCCGCTCAACATTATGCGACGAGAACAATTAATATTTTTTAGCACCTAAAAAATAAAGACAAGGCAAATACAAGCATAACTTTTGAAACACATGAAATTATTGAATTTGATGCTGTATCAGTAAAAATAAATAATAATATTGAATTACTGTTAAAACTTACTTGATATGCTTGATGTTTTGTGTTTTTAATTTTATGAGCTTCATCACAAATCATCAAATCAAATTTCTTGGATTTCAATTGCTTTCCATGCCGAACAGCCATATCATAGGAAATAATTATGACCTCAAATTGACTGGAAGTCACTTCAACTGTATTATTGTTGGAAGTCACAGCCCACACTTTGATCCGTTCAACACCCAACCAACGAAGAAATTCCTTTTCCCAATTTTTAACAAGACTACTCGGTGTTACAATCAATGAGCGTTTTGCCAAAGGAGTTTTCTTATATGGACCTTGCCGGTGCATAGTCCTACATACAGCGATGTTTAACAAAATTTAAAATTGTGACAATTTAAAACAAAACAAATAACACTGACTTGCAGCAAATGGAAAGAGTTAAAAGAATATTTTTAGATACAATATGGCATATGACCCCGTAATCATTTTATTAAGCGTGGTAAAAAAAGGTTTACCATAAAAGAGCAATGCACTGCAATGTTTTTCCCAGACCCATGTCATCAGCAAGAATGGCTGATTACATAAAAAGGAAAAAAGAACCAAAAAGACAATATTATGGTTTTGAAAGATAGATACACATTAAGTAAAATAAAATGTATGATGCAAATCTGAGACTAACCTCCACCAATGTGCTGTGGTGGAAGACAAACAGCTGTATACAGAAATTGTACTCCTTCACGCTGATGCGGTCTCAAATGCTTGGAAATATGAGGATCAACCACAACAGGAACGACAGGTAAATTTTGGGCATTGAAAAGTCTCTAAAGAAGGAAGTTACAGGAAAGACAAAATGAATTAGAATATTTAGTCATGAAATCACAGGAATCGAAATATTTATGAAAAAAGTATTCGCTTTCACTTTTTATTGAAAAATAGTTTACACATTTTAACAAATTGCAAAAAATTTGAAACATTTCAAGCGTACTAAAGTATGGATATTGAAAATTGAAAATTATAAACGCATTGAAATCGAGAGGCATATAAAGTTTTGTCACACTTTTGATTAATCTTATACCTAGGTAAACTTAAAAAAACCAAAATGACGCAGCTCATAATTACACATTAATGCGCAAACATTGTTAATTATGCTTGTGCATGAATAATTTATCCATTGTAAACTTCAAGTTTCCTCTTAAATATATAATATAATATGTAGTTATTCATCGTTTACCTGGTGATCCCAAGCAGGTTCTGGCAAAACTAGAGCTCCAGGTGCATCAGGATCAAACAACGGTTTCGAAGCATTTCGGTTACCTTTATCGATAGGCTTGTGGATCTCAGGATTACATGGATTGATAAATGGTTTAGAGATTAATTTTGTGGGTAATCTTGGCTTAGGAAATTTGGCACTACTACTGCTACCACCACAATCATCATCAAGATTTTCTTCTACTTTGGTCTTTTCAAAGGGCGGAGTTGCTGTAATATCTTCAAGTTGAACTTCGTAAGCTCCAAGTTTAAGTTCTGTTCCACATTCAAGTTCTGGAGGTAATTCATAGTTACCATTCCTTGTGACAACACGTCCTTCAGCACTCTGAAAAAATATTGCATAGGAAAAAACATTGGTAACTCAAGTATACAAAATGTAGGAAACAAAAAAAGATAGTATAACCAAGTTGTAGTGAAGTAAACTCCAAATCCCTTACAGTTTCAAAATTCAGTAAACTATTAGGTTTTGTAAATATTATGTGTTAGAATTCACATAAATGCATAAAATACACATGAGAGGCTGGAACGAATAGTGGTATAATCTGACCAACACATTTCATATAATTTAGAGGCATTCGTCTACTAAAAGCTGCATATATAGATTTTTTTGAATTATTTCTTTTCGTGACGGTTCTTTGCTATAAAATGTAAGCAAAAGTAGTTCAAGAATACTAATAACGATAAATAGATATTTCATTTTGGTTACAAACCTTCAAAGTCACATCTTTTCCACTGATACACAAAAATCCATCATTTTCCCATTTCTTATTCTTCCTTGTCGATGCTTTAGAGTAGAGAGCTGACCAGGTTACAGTATTTGACCTAAAGCACAATATTCAAAGATATCAATAAGGAATAAAAAAAATATTTTATCATCATAATGTTGTAAGTTCTGAATTCTAAAACTAATAAATTAAAAATAATTAAATAGTTATTCACCTTGATTGAGAAGCCTGAGATTGGGACGACACGTCGAAAGTTTTTTCAGGTTCCTTTTTCACAATAGTATTTATGACAGCATTGGAATTTGTTTTCTTGACAGCTTGCATTTTAGTAGATGCCGATTGTGGTTTAATACCACTAGTACTACTAGTATCATCATTATTCCCCCCACTACTTTTATTTCCAACCGCGGTGATGGTAACAGCATTCTTGCTACTACTACTACTAGCCGGTGATTGAATTGGCCGAGGTACTTTGAATTTTGTATTTCTAATTGCAGGTTGAGGATAACGAGGATTCGGTACTCGTTTTAACTTCACTCCATAACCTTGACTTGAACCATCCGGTAATTTTTTTATTGGACTTTCATCGTCTTCTGAGCCCATAAAAAAACTTCCTTCCCCTGACTCTTCTTCACTCATTTCTGGTATTTTATATTACCTGCTCCAAAGTCTACAATGACAATAACACCATTGTTCAAACAACAACAAAAGTAAACTATGTATAAACTAAGTATGTATAATACTTAATACATTATTAAAATGACTCTTGGGATTTTTAGTAAAATGATTTCTTTTGGCTTTACCTTAAATCTCGACTTGTACAAAACTATAAACTTACGAATATGTACTTTTTCAACTTAAATCGAAAGTAACCTTGTATTTAAGAAACTACAAACTAATAGTAAACACGAAATCAAAGTTAAGAAGGGTGCGAAAACAAAGAAAAAGGACTTTACGATAAAAAAACAGAAAAGTACAAAGGGAGTCTTGCAACTTGCACAAAGAGCAAGTTCAGACATGCACGAATCTAAACACACACAAGTCTTGACTTGTCACTTGTCTGCTGTTTCGTCCCTGTATGGATTTGAAACAGTCATTTCTATGGCCAGATCATTGAATAAACTAAAAGTATTACAATAAGCAAAAGTTGACGAATCGTTTTTCCAATTTCATACAACAGAGATGTAAAAGTAAACAAGTATTTTTATTATGTGCATTATTTGCATAATATATTTTGAATGTTGCATAATATACATCATAAATAAATGCTCAATGGAACCGCAAATAAATAAAAAAAGGTATTTACAAAAAAACATTTTCCTTTTCATGCATAATATTTTGTGGATGATATTGTTTATAGGATAAGATAGGAGAAAGATGGAGAAAATTCGAAAGAAAACTTAATAAGTTCTAAAAGATGTTTAGTTCAAAAATAAAAAACGCATCCTTTGTTAAAAAGTTTGCATTCACAGCCTGGACAGTTATAGTTTTTGGAGAATATCTGCCTGTAAACATTCTCAATTGCCGATGGTGCCTTTTCCTTTTGCTTCCCCATTCTCTATTATGTTCCCTGCATCTGGAATTTAGTGTAATGGAAGTAAGTATTGGGAATCGGGACCGTTTTGTGTGCGTACCTAAAGTTTAGCCTACAATTGAGGTATTTTCATACCTGGACGACCGAGCTATTATTATCATCATTACCATGTGCTGTTCATGTTATTTAGCTAACCAGGAGTAAATAATAGGCAAATGAGTTCCATGGAGCTTCGATACGCCTTCGACTTAAGTCAATTTATCTTTTCTATCGGACACCGGTGGTCGGGAGGTATTTACTTAAGTTATTCGACAAGAATTGACATTTTCTAGACGACATTCTTTGCACCCATTTCTTTCCCTTTATTTCTCATTGCTTTCTCCCAAGCTCGAACTTCTTAAAACGTTATGCGCCAAATACTGTCGTAATCCTAATGTATTTGCGTTGATATGTTGTGTTTTATTAAAATGTAAGCCAATTTAAACCATTCCAGAAAAAATCGGATTGAAGAAGAAATACTAGAAGCAGCATTTAACTTGATTTAACACGGGTGTGTAGTAAGCATACACACTAAACACAACTGGTGTCCCACTGTACACATACCCATGTAAAATAGTGACTTCAAATACAATTTGAATTTGTTGTTTTTTAGTCGTTAGCTTATATTTTTTCAAGAAATTATTCAAGAAATTTGCCTGATTACTGGGATACTCTATTCCAACAAGGGGTTTTTTGAGCGTGTATGCTTGATACCTCATATTGTTTACGTTGGTATGATGCAGCCCATGTTTGTAGTTTTAGAGACCTAATTAACCTAATGTCATATGAATGTACTGGATAATGGTGTCCCCCTTTTTCAAAAAACAACAGCCGTTTGAAATACGTACACCAATTTAAAATGAGTTTCTCATTTCCGTCATATATAGGGTTCGATTTTGAGGGTCCCTTATTTCATCTTGATTTCGACTTTTGTCGACGTTTGACCCTGTAATTATGGTGAATATTTGTGATTGTTCCTTGTGCCTTGTGCCATAGCGTATAATACCCTTTCCCCAAATGACCCTTTGTCGTCAAATCACAGTCATTATTTCAACAACGAGCTACAAACACGGTGTGTATGCAACTCTATGTCCGTGGTTATGTGATTTAACCTGTGAGACTCTCAACCACAAAATTAAATTAATTTTCCACTCCATGTGTGTCCTTATTAGCTCCCAGTATTACTGCTCATTTTTTTAAGAAGCTTTTTGCTTCCTGAATTCAATGTAATTTAATTATCCCCAGGATACAAGAGGATGGTAAAGATTGTTTCATGGTCTCTAAAACAACTGTCTTGAAGACAGGCCCGTGTCATACCGTACACAGTCACAATCGTGATTGAGGCATATGGATTTAATTCACTTTTCGCATGGCGACCACCATTGCATGCACTAATACATAAAATGTGCACATAATATATTTCGAGTATGTTGCATTGATACTTTTACAGTTTTTATCATATGATGAGCTGGAGAAAGAATATGAGAGAGAATCATCATATAAGTATTTATTTCCAGTAGCCAACTCAAATACCCACACTTCAACACAACAACAGCAGCAAATACACGAGAATTTCATGGTTTGACAAGAACAAAACACATTTGTAATTGTAATTTATACATAGCATAGCCATTCCCATAACCAATTTTCCGTTTCACTTTTCAGCCTCGCTAGAAGACAATTGAAAAAAATGACATGGAGTGAAGACAAAGAGGAATCATAAGATGGTGATAGCGATATTATACAATAATATGCTTATGATATACATACATACATAATATACTAATAAAAAATTATCCTACAAAATCGTCCTTCTCTGCCTGACGATCCTCATCATAGCAATAAAATGCTTCGCTTTGTTCAAAAGTTTGAAGTTGGAAAAAAGGAGTTATGAAAACTGAAAACATTGTAATCATATTAATAAAATACATGCTACACGACTATCTGTTGTCGAGATACATATTATGTCTATTACAGAAGTTGGATTCAAATGATTAAATTTTTTCTGACCACTTCTCGTCAATTCAATTCAATTGAATTTCTTCAATTATCTCGAGACTTTTGTTTGACACGAGTGGGTAATAATATCTAAAATCAAATGCTGAGTATAATGTGTGAGTATGATATGTACCTGATGTGTACGGGTATCAAACAACCATCAAATTGGTGTGACAGCATGCAAACCTCTGAGGTTTTTGATGAGCCAGCAGCTAGCAGTTGATGGTTTATCGGACTGTGAATCTGAGAATCTGACACTCCTCGTACAACGAACAACGCAAACATACCTGTACAGTTGTACACATACACATAATATGTCTATCTCTACACAGAGGAACACAGTGAAAGTGTATCTCGTACAGATTACATCACACATTCATGAAATAAGAAAAGGTTTGATGGCTTATATGTGATGTGGATGTGATGGGTGTTCGCAGAGAAAAATACTGAAGCAGTTCTATATTCTATATGTATGTAGTCCCAAAAAGCGACATTGAAAATGTTGATGGGCTTTGAAAGGAGAGAAGAAGAAGATGGTGGAAGTACGAGGAAAGGAAGAACTAGACGAAGAAAAAAGATGGCAATAAGTGAGTTGGAGTTGGGAAAGATAGAGACGAGATAATGATTTCATGCCCGTCAAAAAATCCCACACACACAAGCCAAACTGGAGGATGGACAAGAATGAAAAGCTGTGTGTGCTTCTCACTCTCATTATATTATACTGATACATTATATCGCCAGAACGCCAGAAGTAAAGAAAGAAAGAAAGAAAGGAAAAAGATGAGAGAACAAATTAAAATACATTTACTCGCACTTGGAATAATAATAATAATCATAACAACAATAACGAGGAAACAATGGGAAAAACAAAGTGTACACACTGATATTCACTTGTCTAAATCATATTTGTAATGTATAACTCACGAAAAAGTTTGTATGTACAGAATGAGCGTGCATTCAATTTTACTCAACAATAAGAGAAAAGCATGATTGAAATGATCGTTGCTGTCGTTATGATAAATCCTAATAGTAATAAAAGCTTGAGAAAAGAAGATGAAAATGAGACTATTATAGATTTATGAACATAATCGTGTACGTGTTTACTATTGGGGTTTCCATTACCTCGTTATTGTTGTATTCGTTTAGCTTTGCTTTTCTATCCTCTCTTTTTACTTCATTTGTTATCAGTTAGATGGTCAATCTGGTAGCTTTGGATGTTGAAATTGAACCTATTATATATATCTAGGACTCATTAATGTAGTTTTATTGCCCTGAATTAAAGTAAAGTTACATAAAGTAGGTATCTAGTTCATACCTCCAGTGTACTTTCGTCAAATAATCGGTAACATGCAAGTCTTAACTAACCGGGTGGTTTATTTTATTGTGCTTCAATTTTCACATTGGCTTACAATTTTATCTGCAATAACCATCTACGACCGAGTTCAAAGCCAGGAACAAAAATTCATGGCAGAAAATTAATAAAAATTGGAATTTGAAAACGTTGCCAAACAGAACACAGAGCATATTGGCAAAAAAAGTATTGAAGTTCATAACCAAATGGAAAATCAAATCCAGAAGGAGTCAAAACGAAGAAAATCAAATCAAGCAAAAGAAAGAAAATCTGTACTTCTCTTTCACCATAATGCTGCTCATATAAATATGTATTTACTACTTACGTATACACAAAGATTTTGCTCTGCTTCCCAGATGCTAACCTTAAGAGGGTCCCTTGAAATTCATTGAGAGTTCCAGATTTTCCGTACTATATCTAACTATATGTATACGTATGTACTTTAAAAATCCAAAATAAGGGAGGAATGGAAATGGAAGCTTTGCCTCATGAATATTATCGACATAGACAACGCGACAGTTGACGCAATCAAAAACTGGGTCGGTTTTACTACCACAACTACCATTTGGTTTGCTACACGTCCAGTGTATGTATTTGCATTTGGAGAAAGGACGCTATCTCGGTCTGTGTATGTACAATGTACATTGTACATGTCTAGTATGTAATGTAGACTTTAGAAGTTCAGTTTTGATGTTTGGTGTTTAGTTTGTGTAGCATTTCTGTACATATGTATACATATGTATGAGTGTATCTTTTGCTGTCCCGTCATATTTTCTGCTCTACTCCATGCACATAATAATGACACTGATAATATTCGGAGCAAATATTAGACTGGTGACTTGACTGTCGACTGTCTCTGTGCTAAAAAGATAAGCTATTCGTCTCTCTTCCTTCTCGTCCTCATCTATGCACATTGTAAGTCTACAATATAATGTGAACGAGCTGTAACGCGGGGCGAATGACAATAAAATATGAGACTGCTTTCATTTCTATACTCCTACCTCAACCCTCTGTGCAGTTCCATCTAATTCCGTGCATTTGTATGTTGATTTTTTTGTTACATTTAAAATCAAGCCCCAAGCCCGTACAGAGATGTACGGAATTTAAATTTAAGGAATCTATAAAAGCACAAAGAAATTGGAGGAAGCTTGAAGGTTTCCAACAACATCATCACCCGTCAAAAAAGTTATTTTTGGTTTATTGATGAAGTATATGCAATCTGATGATTGTTTTGGACCACTCCGTGATTGTAAATGCTTCGCTTCGCTTCTAAAAATATATTCGATAAATATAGTTATATATTTTTTGTACAGGCTGGAGAAGAGTAGCATAGAAAACGGCTCTCTGTTTTCTGCTCAGTTCCCCCAAGAAAATTCCCGGAAGAGAATCGAAAAAACCAAAAGATGAGACATCATAATATCCTACAACTCTATGTATACCTACGTTAGCTTACGTAGATATACCACACAAGTTAGAGTGAAAACACGGGTGTACTTTATTTACTGTTTCAATGGGAAACCGTACTATACGTGCCTTTAATGTCCATCCATTTGTATTCAAATAAAATGAACCAAGACCTAAAGTTTGCATATAGTTTCGGATGTTTTACACTAAAATCAAGAGTTGGTGAAATGAATCATCTGAACAGAATTTCACTGAAATAAAAATGTTTAACCTGTTATGTGTGCCTGATTTTCATCCAGAAAAAGAGATGTCAATGTGGTTCAAACGTAAATATGTTACTATAATTATTGACACGTATTATGTTCGAGACACAAAAACTTTAATTAAATGAACTGAAAAAATGGCCCTAGAGAGTAATTGAAGTTTGATGTATTTACTTTTTTCGGATTTTTTGTTTTATTTTGTTTTATCGTTAGTGAAATGATAGGGACAAGAGAAAGTAAATAAAGAAAAAATATGAAAATATGTATAATATGATAATGTAGTATAATATGCCTATATGAATATCATGATATTCTGCACTTTTACATTAAATCATTCGGTTGTCTTATCTTGGTCAGGGAAATTGCTTCGGGTAGCCACGCCATGGAGACACATCAGCGACACAGAAAGAAAAAGTGAAAACCAGAGAGAGAGAGAGAGAGAGAGAGAGAGAGAGAGAGAAATAGAGAGCATCACAAAAGCCTTGTTTATGCCCTCAATTCCCCGTTTTCCGTTTGTTGTACCCTACACCCTACCATTTTACTTTTGTAATCTTTTTTTCAGAGACCTCTCTTCCAATATTTTCTCAGTATAACTGGGAGCTAGATTTTGCGAGTTCTTCCTTCTCCGTTTCTTTTCCTAGTCTTCAGAGTTTTGATGATGTATGATATCAATAATCAAGTGAGTAAGTGGTGGGAGATTGTACTCGCACAATACTCCGGAGGTATACTACGCACATGTATACATGTATACACAGAATGCACTTGGACACACATGAAGATAGTTTTTCTATACTCCTTTTCGGAACTTTTTATACACAATGTATAAAAGAGGGAGTATGGAAAAAGTTGTAAAAGTTACAAACCTTTCTCATTTTATCATATAGTAGGGGGACAAGATAACCTTGATATTTATGAGCATATGCATCTAACTGTAGAAAGTGCGTAAAGAAAAAAACGAATAGCTAGTCTCTAGAGTACATTGAGCATCTCCCTAACAGTTTAAATATAAATAGTAATTATGTTTATTATTGCAATAGTTTCCTTTAATTTGCTTGAGGCAAATTAAGTTTTCGGATCTAAATTCAAGAAAACACGGTATATGCATGTGTGTGTTTATGATAAAATAATATAATAACCCATACATAGCAGCAATCGACCGAAGATACAAACATATTAGGCATGCATCTTGCGTTTAAATGTGTGTGTGTGTGTGTGTCTGTAATGAGCTGAAGCTGTCTTATAAACTTTGTGGTATGTCATAAGATGGACAAACGAAATTCCAAAAGTATCTACTGCATTATGGGAAGGCACGTGAAGGAGATTCTGTTTTTTCTTCTTGGTCGATAAATGATCCAGTCTCAAGACTAAAGACGGACTATAAAGAGGAAGAAAGATCAAAGAGAGAAGTCCGCCACAACCTCACGACTTTATTATTGGCTAAGTACATACATTCCATTCCCTTCTTTCTTTGTCTTCCCTCATCAGAACCAATACTAATAGCAAAACCCAGAGTGTAGTTAATTAGCGAAGGCTTTACCAACGCAATTTCGAAAGAAAAAACTGCATTTTCTTATAGAACTGACGAGAAATTTTGTGAATGAGTTGCCTGTTTAAAATTCCTGTGACCTCAGCATTCAAATGAAAGACGTCTTGATTCCTGATATTCATGCGCTATCGCTTCAAAATTGTCGTACATATAAGAATCAAGAAGAAAACTGCAGTGCACAAGCAATTTTTGCATTATGAAAACATGAGATGCTTTTCATTTTGTCCATGCTCAATGCTCATGTTATCAATATTGAAATACGTATACGAATAACGACAATAAGTACGAATTCGAGGGAAAATGTTTTCAGGCGAGCCATACGTCAAATGGGATATTTATTTAGAGTGTGGAAAATGCTGGAGGAGGTTGTAATATCCATATGTACAATGTACAGCCAAAATGCGAGTCTCATCGAGGGAAAAGTGAATAGTTGTGACGTTTATCTGTCCTCTCCTTTTTCTTTCCTTTCCTTTCTCTCGTTCGTGGGTGAGTAAAGTTGGACTTGAGAAGTTGAACGAGCAAATTTAAGAAGGAAAAGCAACAAGGCGCGAAGAAATAAGTAGAGAAAGAGGCTGCAGAAGGAGATTCTAAATGTGTATGTACGTAAGTACTAGATAATTTCAAAAAAGACAAAGAAGTAAAAAGTTAACCAGCAAACTCGCCATAG